>JAGEOH010000147.1:0-27500 GCA_032207245.1 Pardosa pseudoannulata
CACATTTACCGCCATTATCCAGAAACAATTGAATAACTGGAGCAGTACATTTGTTCTGCATAGGAAGCCATCCCGAGAAGTTGTCGCGGGTTTCTGATCATTTCGTTCTGAAAATACGCCCTATTATTACTACTCATGGTGGATATCTGGAAAATATCGTAGTTTAGATTTCTCCAGACTGCAGCCCCATCTGTTGTGGAACATTGTAACTTATTTTGAAAGTATGTCTGCCTGAAAATTTACTATTGTCCCAAGCCTATTGCAATAAACTGTGTATTTCTATCACTGTCCGTTTAGTTTTTATTGATTTTTCAAATATACCGGTCATTTTTAAAACACCCTGTATATATATATATATATATATATATATATATATATATATATATGTGTGTGTGTGTGTGTGTGAGAGAGAGAGAGAGAGAGATTTATTAAAAACATTGCTGACATGATCTCAATGTACATGATTGTAGAACAGAAAAACAGGAATTCCATATTACCCTTTGTCACATTCGCATACAATTCAGCTGAACAAGATGCAACCCATTCTTCTTGCTGTGTGTATTAAATGCTGAACAACATCACATGTCATATTTCCCAGCAACCCGACATAATTTCCTGAAAATTACATGGAGAGGCACTTAACCAATGCTGAGGAAGTGTTACAGTTGACTCAGCTCTGCGGAGAGAAGCTGAAGATACGAGTCGGTTAGACAAAAGCCATGAACAAGTATTGTACTCCCCTTTCTCCTGTGCGAAGAGTGGAGTTGTCTGAAAAACGTCTTAGACTTATATAGGAACATATCGTATTATTAGAAGAGTATTATTTGTTACCGTATGAAGTTGGACTTTGGGAACATACTGACCATAAGCGGTATAATAAAGGAAGTCATCGAGGATGAAACTGTACCATAATCCAGACAAAGTCGGTTTGAGCGGCCGTCTGCCCTTATCAGCAAATATAAAAGTAAATGTTAAACATGGCGGTGGTAACGTTATGATATGGTGTGCAATGGATGGTAGCAGTGTTGGAAATTTAATGTGTTTATTGACCTTACCATGGACAAAATGGCATATTTAAATGTTCTAAAACAAAATGTACCAGGCACAGCTGTAAAATTGAATTTAAATAGAACTTTCTTTTTTGTCCAAGAAATGTTCCCAAGCATAACTCTCAGGTTTTAAAGGAATAATTATTATATAATGTACAAAAAAGTATTGCCCCCTCCTCCTCAAAGTCCGGATTTGAAGGGTATAGAACATTTTCGGGCGTTTATGGAAAAAAATTCGGAGAAAAGAAAATAAAAAATAAAATGAACTAAAATGTGCTCTTCAGAATATAGGGGACAGTGTACCAACAGACTTCCTTGAAAAGTGGGTGCTTTCGACGAACAAAGGATTGGAAGCTGTTGTAGCGGGCAAAAGATATTACATGAAGTATTAAATGCTTCTGTTTAAAATTGAAAAGTTATTTTTTGTTACCTTGGATAAATGTCTAAGTATTTTGGGGGCAATCGAAAGTGATATCATCATAATGTTCTTTAAATTTATACTTTATGTTTATGTGCTATTGAAATTAAAACAAGTTGTTTGATTTAATTTTGAAATTGTATTTTTTCGGTATTTCATTTTAGTTCAAAAGCATAATGTAATGCAAAATTATTAAACGATGAAATCCTGTAACCTTACTGTCCAACTTTTTTTTTGGTTCACTGTATGTATGTGAAAGAAAGAGATGAATATGTTGCCAAGACGGGAAAAGAAGTTGTTTTATTAGAGTCGTTTCATTTGTTTGACGTAGTCCATGAATCTGCCGATTTCTTCCGTCGAAGAGACGTCCAGTTGGGTGAAGGCCTGCCACAGCGCCAAATACCTGAAAGGAAGGCAAGATGTCAGTAGGGGAATACGAGTCACTACTTTCACGAAAGAGAACGCCTTACCTGTCTACTTGCTCGTTCTGAGATGGGCGAGAGATGGGACGACAGTTCTTCAGGTCGGCCTCGATCTGAAACACGAACACACTTTACTCCACTACAGGCACAAAAGCTGAAAACGTCGCCAACAACCTCATAATACAACTCCCTGTCATACTAGGGTCTCTATACATCGCTATGTTAAACAGTCGTGTAGATGAACTATCCTTCTCCCAGGAGTTTGTTCTGCTGTTGTTGTTCTTTTTCATGCCACTTGGACAAACCAAGCACGATTGAGCCTGCAGGCACTCGTGTTAAGGCAAAGGGGGGCACCTTTCGTTTTAAGGTATCCGTCTACGTTGAAAAAGTCATTTTTTGCCAAAAAATCATAATTTTTTTTTATATTTCTCTATAGTAAAATTTCAACTTTGAGGCTTCGAAATCTGTTTTTGACTAGTCTCTACGGCATTTTAAAGAAAAGTGACAGTTGTAAACAAACATCAGCGACAGCCGTCGAAGCAAAACGGAAGTAGCGACTTCGGAACCGGAAGTTGCGAATTTAAAGAGCATTTTTTGGACTCAACTTTTTGAATTTTCATCAAGATTGGTTTAAACATTTTTCTAGTATTTTTTAATCATTAGCAACTTGGCAATCAGGAAGTTTTGAAGCAAGAAAGTGTGGGGAATTTTAAACATGTATTTTAATTTTTTAATAGTTTAAGTTGCTTTCGTAAATTTCAAATGCGTTTTTCTCAGAACGGTATATGAAACTCAAAATGTGATTTCTCAAAAAATTCTTAAAAAATTTTGTTGAAAATTATGATGAATGCTTTTGATAGTATTTACTAGTGTAAGACCTAAAAGCTTTCAATTTGGACCATTTTTAACGATGTTACATCGTACTTAGCTATAAAGGTAACGAAATTCGTTAAAAATTCAATGTGTACGATTTTGAAAGACCAAAATTGTTTACCAAATGTAAATTCAGCAAAGATTTTAGGCGATTCACGAGTCCAGCGTATAAGAAATGAGTTGCGTCCAAAAATATTGAAATAATTTAGTTTATTAAAAAATGAGACCTTTTGAAAAAAATCGATTTTTTTACTTAATTTTCTTCATTTACTAGAAACTTTATAAAAACTTCTCCAGGAATAATTTTTTGAAGTGCAATTCTCTATGATAATATAAAAAATAAATCTAAAAATGTAAAAACAGGAACCAGTTTCTACGTTTAAAGAAAAAAGTTCTTCGAACGTAGACGGATACCTTAATGAGCACCATTACGGTGAAAGAATGACTTTGCTAAAGTACGTCTTCTTCATTTTGAAGCAGGGACCCAGCAGATGACCCATAGACTTGGCCTGCCTCCCCCAGACATATTGATAGAGAACATGGAGGATATTGTGTCCCCGAATCTATTTTAAGTGTCCCAGTCACTTCTTTTAACAAAAAAGGCGAATTTCAGGCCGGCTCGGGTCCGAACCCGCAACCTTTCAGTTACGAGGTTGTTGCCTTTGCCTACCGAGCTACCGCGGATCAAGTCTGTTCTTCTAGTTTTGAATGACCCTGTAAAAACACATATACACACACTGACCTGTAGACTCCTCTGAACGATGGCTTCAGCCATCCCCGCGTGCCTGGCGGTGTCCGCCGCGTCGCTGCCCTTCGCCACTCCGTCCACCAACTGATGCAAGATGACCAACTCGTCGTCGCGGGAAACCTCGATCGTCTGCGAAAAATAGAAAGAAATGAATAAAATAAAAAGTACTAAATTCGTTAAGTTAAATTTAGTTTGAATAACCGCAGCAGCGTTTGTAAATTTATATAACTGAGGTATGTGTTACGTTCTTCGAAACTTGTGCCTATTTCGGACACTGGTGAGCAAAACTTAAGCAACAGGTGGGTTTTTTGCCATAACTCCAAGAGAAATCCCCTGAGAGACATGAAATTCAGAAATGAGGGAGAGTATTATGATGGTAAAGGAGGACGAAAGCATTGGCGCTGAAAAAGGAATAGAACAAGAAGAAGCTTTATGGAACGCATAGTATCGTGACTCGTGATTGAATATCCAAGAAGATGAACAACAAACAGAATATGGGATATGCCCTCCCCTAACTGCAATGGTCGCTTCGCCCCGTCTCCGCATACTCGGAACCAACTGGTCCAACATTTCTTGCGGTAGAAGTGCCCATTCCGCAATCAGCATTTGTTTGAGTCGTTCAGTGTTCTCGGGGGGATGCAATGCGTCTCCCCAAAGCATCTCACACATGTTGAGATTTAAAGCGGGGGAGAACGCAGGCCAATCCATTCGAGTGATATATTCCCTTTCCAGTAGCTCCTGTACAGCAAGAGTCCTATGTGGCCATGTATTGTCATCCATAAAATTGAGGTATGGGCCAGTGACACCTCGGAACAGACGCACATGGGGACGGAGTACCTCTTCACTATAGCGATCCCCGGTTACAGAACCTCTGTCGAAAACGTGGAGCTCAGTTCGCCCGTTCAGCATAATGCCTCTCCAGACAAGAACTGCAGGACCCCCGTAACGGTGTCTTTCCTTGATGTTACTAGGATAAAACTGGGTCCCGACCTCTCTCCAAATCAAAACGCGTTGAGAATCGCTTCTGGTACTGAACCGACTCTCATCCGTAAAGAGGACACGACTCCATTGATCAGTTGTCCAGTTTTTGTGATCTCTGCACCACTGTAAACGGTGGCCAACTTTCAACGGGAGGCAGCATTCAGGACGGCGGGTGAAAAGACCCTCTTTTTGAAGACATCTGGCCACAGTAATGCAGACAATGCACGACCACTCAATTTTTCTTTTCTTTATCTATTTATTACTTACAAACACTATTATATACTGCATAAAATGCTGTTTAACAGCATATATGTATAGATCACGGGGCATTTAACACAGCTGAAAATACAGAAACTCCGTTTTGCAGAAAATATTTTAATATAACATAGAAAATGCGCAACTAAAGCGGTGTTCTTTACACAGAAGGCGGCCATGTCACTGTTTGTTGTTGCCACTGTTAGCAACTCTTGTGATGCCGAATAACTCTCATAAACAAATATCGGCATACCATGGCTAAGAAACATAAAAGTAATCGCCTATATCTACGCGCTCGTGCAGGAACTCCGCCAAACGAGAAAGTTGTGTATCAACCGCCATCTTCAATGTTGCCGCGCCGTCGCTGCAGGATTTCAAATTCGAAAAGCAAGTTCTCTCGTTATTTTTGTGTTTTATCATATATGCCCTCATTATTATTAACGATATTTGGCTATCTGAACTGTAGTTTCTCTTTTGTGTTTCTAATAGTAAAATACCATTTACCAAAAATATATACAGCGTTTTAATACACTTCGATCTTTAATACCTTTTAGTACACTTCTTTAATACAGATCTAAGAAAATAGCAAATTTTAAGTCAATTTTAGACAGTTGACTTAACTTTTTTAATATTAGCGAGACACCCATTCCACCACTTCACTCGAAAATAGCAATTGCATCACTTTCCGAATCAAAATATCACCTCAAGCAGTCGACACTGATCCGTGAAGCGCGAGCGTGTCATAAATTGGATCCAAAACCTAAATAAAGAAAATGATAACATGTGCTACAAAAACTAGTAATTGAAGTAAAGAACACAAAGACTAATTATTGACAACTATTGCTTTTTATTGATTGAACTTTTACTATTGTTACAAGAGATTTGGGTAGGCGGAAGGCGGATGTGAAGCAGAGCAGTCGGTGTGGGCAGAAGAGATAGTAGTCGATGCTGGTCGTGTCACACATGTCCGTATCATGTGGTCAAAAGTCAAGATCGAGAAATGAAAGTCACAAGTATGTGGCAGCAGAAACGGATGGTAAGGCCACATTCGGGGTTCGTAAAAGTCATTTTCGGTAAATTAAGTCACAGTTCAGGTGTAGAGTGTAATGTCTTAGTCATGGTCGGATGCAGGAAAGTAAACGATTTCTCATACGCTCCAATTTCAGTTCGAGCATGTAAGCGTGGAGATCGGATGTCACAGAATTGGCCCTTTCGACCCAAGAACAGATTTCTTCTTTCAGTCTGTCATTGAAGAAATGCCAAGAAAGACAGTTCTCGTTCACATTCAGTAAATATTCATCCAGCATTTGAATTCGGACATTTTCGTCCGCTACCTGGTCCCAGGCGTGCTGGGCCATCCTCTGCTGGACGCGGAACCACTTCTGGCATCGTAGAGTGGCCGAGGGATGTTCGTCCTCTTCGAACGATAGGAGGCGGCGAGAGATTTCCTCCCCGTGATCCAAGATAGCGTCCATGGCACTGATAATTCGTTCTCTTTCAGTTTCCAAGTCTCTGAGCCTGGCTTCTTTTTCTAATCGTTTGCGTTCGAAGTACCCTCGAAAAGGCATTGCATCCAGAATCATTTTTCTTACGTTTTTCAGCATGTTGAACAAATAAAATCCAATTAAAAAATCGCTTTCGTGTTTTTTTTTTCTCACAAGTTCGCTCTTGAACGTCTTACTCGCTTAGAGATTCGTCAAGAACTGAGAAACAACAAAGAAATGTCGCACCTCTTGTTCGCAACAATAGAACCAACAATGATAACAATTTTGGAAAGTTTGCATTGTTTACTTCTTAAGATATTCCCACTGTTGGTGTCGTTTGTTTGACTAACAGAGAAATACCTTTGAAAATAGCCGCGCATGTACCGTGGAGCATGCGTGCGCATCAGGTCGACCGGCGAACTACAAAGACATTTTGGGGTGACCGCGGGACTACGGAAGAATTGGGTTCCCCTTGGCAAATTGTTCGAAAATATGGGCGATATTTACTAAAACACAAATGTAATCCATCCAAACATTGTATTTCTTGTTTTTTTTTCTGGCGATTTTAATGAATGCAAAGTGCGCAATCGTAATAGAATTATAAACTCTTACTTAATGAAAGAAAACGACTTGGAAACCAGACATTTATATTTATGGCCAATGAATCCTTTAACAATTTACAAATGCAACCGCTCCAAATTGTTAAAAATCAGCCATAGTGAACCGTTAATGGTTTGTTATATCTAAATTTTTTAAGCATTGCGCACTCTTAATATATAAGAAAAAAGTGACACAAGGAGAGTTGGATGCAAATATCATATAAATTATAATATAGATACAGATGGTTTGTACACGGCGAGATCAGGAGAAAAGGTTAGGCGACCCTACTCGAACCATTATCGCCAAGTTGGCGGGTTAGCAAGATTGGTGGGGCAAGATACCCAAGTTATCGGTGCCGCTAACGGATTTAGGACGGTTAACTTAAAGAAGAAACTCAGCCACATCTAGAAACGCTTCAGCTGATCCAGGCGGGTTGGTTGACCTCAAAATGCCGTCACCCGGGTTCTGGAAGTTCCGGAAGAATCACGCGAGGGGCAACCTGGACCCCTATGTAAAGAGATTGGCGGAGCCAAGAGAGAGAAGTTTGGAGGAGTTTTTTTGTTTTGGTAGCGCTCGAGAAGAGTCCACTTGTTTCTAGGAATTGCCTGAGTTTGCTTTCCTTCAGAGACCGCCAGCGTCTCAACTTTCTGTTAAGAAGTCGACCTTCGATTTAGGGATCTCATTCCCGTTATATTTAATATTTTTTTCTAATTTGTGCTTAGAAGTAGGTCACTGAGAATGACCCTTACTCTCGTTTTTGGATCGTCCTGCATCCTTTGATTCCCAACGAACTCCAGCGAGATACGTACCCTGATCGTTTCGAGCCTCAATGTAGAAGTCAACTGTTCCGATCATCAGATCGGTAGATTATAGCGTCCTGTGTCCTGTGTTACTAGCTTCACTGTACCCACGTGTTGTATTTGTGTTAACGTTTACCTTAGCACGAGATTTCAGAAGCAATTGAATTTATGGAATCTTGTATATAAATGTATATAAATTCTCTCCATGAATAAATCATTTAACCAAGAGTAAATAGATGTTCATCCTGTATCTTTGATGGCCTCACCAACCCTTACTTCAGTACGGCACAACGGATGAATATACAGTATGTCTGATAGGGGAATACCTCGAACCGCAGTGTCTCCACTTTTCACGCAGCATTTCAATAAAACAGCTAATAAAATCATGCTATTTTAAGGCTTAATTTAAGTACTGATTTATAAAAACTATATTACTAAGTGCTTGAAATATCGAAAGCAATTACGTTAACATCACTGAATGCGATTGAAAACTTGCCTTCCAAATAAAGTAGTCATTGACTTTTGGTGTTCAAATAATCTCGTAGTCGTATAAACTCAGAGAACGCTGCCACTAAAATGATTCCTAACAACAAGTAGGGGAGAAGGGCGAGAAATTAAAAACAATATTTATATTAAGCATAACAGTTGGGCTGAAAAGTTCGTCGGCTGACACATAGATAGCGCTACTAGTATTAAATCCATATGATTTTTAGTTAGCCCTGACCTTCGAAAGACAAGTGTATAAATTTGACAGCTGTCCGAATATATTAATTTGTGAGATATAGTATTTTGAATGAAGCAAATTTTGTTAGTTTGAAAAAAAATGGATAATAAGAAATTTCGTGTTTTAGTAAAGCACTGCTTTATAGTGAAAAAAAATACTGTTGAAGCCAAAGATTGGCTTGATAAACATTATTCGGACTCTTCACCAGGAAAATCAACCGTTGAGAAGTGGTTTGCTTAGTTTAAACGAGGCGAAATGAGTACCGAGGACGATGCACGCAGTGGACGCACTAAAGAGACCGTGACCGACAAAAACATCAAAAAAGTCCACAAAATAATTTTGGATGACCGTAAAGTGAAGTGGATCGAGGTACATGAGACTCTAAAGGTATCAAAGGACATATCGCGAAAGAATATTTCGGTATGCGAAAGCTCACAATTGACCTAAAACAACAACAAATTAATGATTCTGAGCTGCGTTTGAAGCTGTTTAATCTTAATAAACCGGAATTTATGCGTCGAAATGTGACAATGGATGAAACATGGATTTATCATTTCACACCAACCGAGTCCAACGGACAGTAAGCCGAGTGGACTGCTCGTGCTGAACCGACTCCAAAGCGTGGAAAGATGCAACAGTCGGCTGGCCAAGGTTATGGCATCCGTATTTTGGGATTCGCATGGTATAATATTCATCAACTATCTTGAAAAGGGAGACCAACCATCGACAGAGACTATTACGTAGCGTTATTGGAGCGTTTGAAAGACGAAATCGCGGGAAAAAAGCTCCATTTGAAGAAGGAGAAAGTGCTGTTTCAACAAGACAATGTCCCGTGTCACAAGTCCATGAAAACGATGGCAAAATTATATGAATTGGGCTTCGAATGGCTTCCTCAGCCACCGTATTCTTCAGATTTGGCCCCCAGCGACTTTTTCCTGTTCTCAGACCTCAACAGTACGCTCTCTGGAAAGAAATTGAGCGCCGACAAAATTGAGGTCTATTTTGAGGCTAAAGACAAATTGTACTATAAAAATGGTATCGAAAAATCGTATGACCGCTATAATCGTTGTATAGCTCTTGAAGGCAACAACATTAAAAAATAAAATAAAATTTTATCAAAAAAATTTTTTTTCTATGTTAGCCTACTAACTTTTCAGCCCAACTGTTATATATGCACACACACTTTTCACTGCAGGTAACGGACGAGTAGTGGACTTACCTGGTAGGACAGTGTGTCGTCTGGCGGGACGAGCAGAGGCATGGCGAGGTAGTGAGTGGCGAGGAAGACGTGGGGGGCGTTTCGTCGACCCATGGCCTGCCAGTGGCGCAACGTGGAGGCCACCAGGGCGGCACCACTCTCTCCTTCCGTGTGCCGACCGAACTCGTCCACGAGAATCAGAGCATCTCTCGAACTACGTTCCAGGCAAGTAGAAAGCTGAAACAGTTACAAATCATGCATATGTAGTTATACTATATACATGTACTCAATTCCAAAAATTAAGCAAGGAGCGGTAAAAAGATGGAAGAGTACTGCTTAGATGGACGCGGAATGCTGAAAGTTATTAAAAGAATTTCAGGCAGAGATATAAAAAATAGTGAATTTTCATAGATTATAAGATGACGTCATCCATAAAATAAAGACATTTAAATGGAAAACAAACGAAAATCGATTATGTTTGGCGTGTATATAAGAACTTCGATTCACCCGTCTTTTCAATTGTTTATTGACATACATATAGAAGAATAAACTAACCCTTGATTAACAAATAGAAGGAAGAGAGTTAGAAACCCGCTCAAAATTGAAACCTACTCCCTTGAACTACAAAAGAACATCCTTGGTCAAATGACATGAGCGGAGCTGGTCCGAACATAGTGTATGTGAGCGCCCCTCGCCTTCGTACAAAGTGGGCGATCCTGCTCGTTACGAGACGAGTCCAACAATCGTCTCTCCTCCTGCAGTCTCTGAGAGGGGCATCCACTGGATTAAGGTCAGGCGAATCACTCTCCAGAAATGGTGGTCAATGGTGGCACCAGCTGCTGCAGTTTCACAATGGGATCTAGAACGCCACCTCGATACCTTACAGCCACCACAGAACCACGCAGGTCGGTGCGATATCCCAATGAAATCCCTGCCCACGAAATGAGGGAGCCGAACGATGGCTGATTGGTTAGGGTGCTGGCCTTCGGATCCGGAGTTCGTGGGTTCGAATCCCACTGTGACATGGATATTCGTAGCCGTTCGGAATCGGCTTTAAGCAGTAGGTCCCGGTCTCATTAGCCCTCGTGTTGCAAAAAGTAGACCGTAGTGCTCCAAACCAAACCAAACCAAACGAAATGAGGGATGTGTCTTATTCCCCCTATACTTTTATGATCAGGGTGTAACTGTGAACGTAACGCTACAACATTTAGACACAGTCCAATTCACAAGCTGGAGGCACCCCTTTAATCGTGTCCCTTTCGATTGGACTATAAAGGAACACCCATTCGTATTACAGACCATTCAAGTACAGACTTCGACGAACAGTAGTGACAGATATCGTCTTACCAATGGCCTCTGCGACCCCAGATGTCACTGTAGCGGTACTTTACATGACCCGAGAGAAAGTAGAACGTAAGGTGACCTTTCGCAGCGGACCATTATGGTTAGCGATAAGTACACACGCGTGATCTGGACAAAGCCGTTTGTGTACCAACGTCTCCGGCACAAAGCCGAGGCAGTCGCTTAAGCGGAGGTAAGTTAAAAACTGTCTGTGTGTCTCCGCCATCATGAGGTCTACTGCCGTCAAAATACTCGGGTAATAATTATTAATCGACTGGCGGTGTAATGCACATATGGGCCCAGTTACCGGTGCCGAAAATGAATTTAAGTTGTTTCGGTCGGTTGACTTAAATACGACCTTTCGGTCACATCTGGAAACGGATAGGCTGATCCAGGTGGGGAGTTAACCGCAAGATTGCGTCACCATGGTTCTGGAAGGTTCCGGAAGAATGACGCTAGGGGCAACCGGGACCCCTATGACAGAAGATTGGCTGAGCGTAGAAGAGAGCTTTTTTCTTTGAGAGTTATTTAGGAGGATTGAGCTCGAGTGAGCTTTGTGGAGCTCGAGAGGAGTCCACTCGTCTCTCCGATTGCCGGAACTTGCTTTGCTTTAGAGACCGCCAGCGTCTCTGCTTTGCTAGGAAGTCGACTTTCCACTTTGGGATCTCATTCCCGTTATCTTTAATATTTTTTTTTCTACTTCGTGCATAGCAGTAGGTCGCCGAGAGTGACCCTTACTCTCATTTTGGATAGTCCTGCATCCTCAGCTTCCTCAACGAACTCCAGCGAGACACGCACTCTGAGCGTTTCGCGCCTCAGTGTGGAAGTCGACTGTACTGATCTGCAGATTATAGTGTCAGCGTCCCTTACCGGCACTCATTGGCGAACTGTTCCACTGTTCGAGAAGGACTAGCTTGACTGTACCCACGTGTTGTATTTGTGTTAACGTTTATCTAAGCGTGAGATCTCAGAGGAATTGGTATTTACTGAAACCTGTACATAGTTGTACATAATTATTCACCTGAATACATTGTTTAATCTAGAGTAAACAGATGTCTATCCTGTATCATTGACGGTCTAGCCTACCTTACTTCAGTACGTCACATCACACAGGTGGAGGTCGGTCTTCGATTCCGCTTGGCTACAACAGCAATATATCTATTTTCCGCGAAACCCTTGGACGACTGGCTATAAGTCTTCTCCCAACCGTTTGGAATTGTTTCCATAATCGTGAAATGACGTCATAATGAATGCCGAAGGAAAGAGCAACATCTGTGATAGACTGTCCTGCTTCAATGCGTCCGTCAACTCTCAGAATCTTCCGTTCGCTTTCTGGGAGCTGTAGAAATACGTCTAGCTGGGAAACAAATCGTACGAATGCTTTAAACACCTTTCATCAGCACTTTCCTTTCCCAATGCCGGCTTCTTATATGACTGCTTAGTTTGCCTATTTCTCGAAGCGAAACCGTGATTGGCCGTCACTTAACATATTCGCCTATTCCCTCTACCTTTGCAGCCAATATCAGCTTCTTTCAGAAAAGACTTTTGGATGTGAATGTATACACACACACATATATACATGCATACGAACCCCGTAGCATAAATGTTTGCACCCACCTGATGTACACTGGCGAGGAAAGACGAGAGTCCGAGAGACACCGACTCGACGTGCTCGACGCAAGTGGAGATCGAATCGAGGAGGGGCACCCGGGCGCGCTGGGCAGGCACGAAGCAACCCACGTGGGCCAGGAAAGACAACAAAGCCACCTGGAGAGAGAGAGAACATTAAAAGTCATTATCTCTATATACAGATGCACATACGTACACACACACACACACACACACACACATACATATATATATATATATATATATATATATATATATATATATATATATATGTCGTATCGAGTGGTAAGGCAGTCTTTCTTGGTAAATCCTCTCTTTATTTCAAAGTATAGTTTGAAGGCGTCACTTGCGCCATTTTCACTTATTCGTGGCGGAACTAAGCGGGGAGGCTGCTGACAGTTCGGTGAATTCGAGCCAACTGTCTACTATCGGTTTGCAAACTCATCAAATACTTCAAATATCTTCCCGCTTGCCCGGATGATCCTAAAAGCTTACGAGAGCATTGGTTTCTTCAGTTATTACGAAAGAGTTCCCTTTTAAATTATTCACAACTCGCTTAATTTACGGTGAAATGATCGTTAAGTTCTTCACCATTTTTTTCCTACAGTAATTAATGGAAGTAAAGGAATGAAACTATCCTTTCGACTACACCCTGGGGGTAGATAGAATTGGTTGTTAATATCGGTGATAAACATTTGCATGGCAACAAAAAGTAATCGACGATTGAATTTAAAATTATCCCATATGTACCTAATCTATTGTTTAAGCCCAAATATAGAAGAAAATGATTGACGTCTTATCTAAGTTTAGTGATAAAACGGAGGAAAATAATGCAGACGATATTTAAATCATTTAAAATAAGAAATGATTCAATGAGATGGAATGACGTCATAAGGCTAGAACCTATTTATTATGTGATAAATTGATAAACTGAATCACCTGCTTTTAACCGGGGAAAATAGGGCTCAAAATAATGGCATTATACGCTCGAAAACGGGGGAAAAAGGGGTGGATTTCGAACGTTTTAAAGACGACAGTTCTTTTCCCTTTGATATGAAGCATATTTATACCAATTTGTTTTTAGAATCGGATAGATCGTTTAGGAGACGATAAACTTGACTCGCTTTGAATTTTACTAACCCTAACTCCTGAAGACTACAATATAGATGCCTCTATCCATTTCAGGTCCAACCGCTTTACGAATACGATGACAGGCGGACAGATAACTTAGGCTATTATTATATAGGGGATTACATTTAATACATTCCATGTATAATAAAATGATTAGTGCTGCATCTATATCAATGTTTAATAATTATTTAAATTAATTGTATTAAAAGTAAGATGGGGTGTTGAATACATTTCGAACAACTGATGAATAAATATAAAAATAGATTAAGTTACTTATTTCGTATCTATTAACTACATATTAAGTATAAGAAAATATTAAGAAATTAAGTATTAAAATTATTTAATATTATGGACTTTGGTAATTCCTATTTTTACATTCTATTATTTTAATTTCCATTACAGTGACAATGTTTTTCCTAAGGTACTAAACCCCACAATATTATGAAAACTCAAGAGCCAAAACACTATGACCACCTGTTAATAACTAGTTGGTCCACCTTTGGCGCGTAACACAACTTCTACCGTTCAACCCGTGGATTTCGTGCTTTCCACGTCATCCAGGCGAGTTCATCGCAAAATGTAGGGGTGGTCATCATGTTTTGGCTCTTGAGTGTATATTTTAGAGACAAATCAATAATGGAAACTGCAGCTCATTTGGACTTCCGAACTCTTTCGATTTAGGGACAAAATACCTTAATTACTGGACTCATTTCGTTGTGATTATTTCTGTGTACCTGTTTGAGGAAGGTGCTCTTCCCGCTCGAGTTGGGTCCCGTCACCACCTTAATCCGGGAGGAGGGGCCTCCGCTGCACACGTCGTTGGGCACGAAACACGGAACGCACAGCTCCTGGAGGGGGTGCCTGGAAAGGGAAGACGCACTTTCACTTACCTCTACATTTGATGTACATATATATGATATAAGACGCACCCTATATATAAGACGGACTTCTCGACGGGTGGTTGCAGTCATGGCCCATAAAAATGATACCGTTTCAGCTAAAGACCTTTATTAACAGAATGTTAGAGGACGGGTTCCCATTTCATCATAGGGGAGGGACAAACGGAGGGGTCAGCTAGCTAGAAGTTATAAGTGAAAAGGTCTTTAACACCTGGGTCGACATCTCAGTCAAAATCTGCCTTCGACAGCGGGCATCTCCTTTTTGTTTGGGAATTTTCTAAATTAGCCACTAGGGCAACGTAGAGTTATAATTGGTTAGACCCCAACTCTGAGGCCGTAAACGTGGGCGTCTCCCCAGTGGTCCATTGTGGAGAGGGGTTAAAAAGGGAAAGGAAAACGTCGCGGAAATCTTTTGCTGTAAACTGGATCGGTAAACTAATGTATGCATTTTGTATAAAACTCCTAAGACAGCCCGAGAAAATTCTCAGGGGTTTTCAAAACTTAAGTCAAGGGCAAAAAATTCCCGCGTCCTTTTGCTTTCCCCTTTTTAACTCCTCACCTAAATGGACCCCTGGGGATACAGTTTACGTCCTCGGAGAAGGGATCTAACCCATTATAACTCTGCATTGCCCTAGCGGACAATTTAGGAAATTCTCTAGCTAAAAGAAGATACATGCTATCGGAGGCAGACTTTCCCGCAGATTTTGACTGAGATGTCAACTCAGGTGTTGAGTGTCTTGTACATAGAACTTCAGGCTAGCCGACCCCACCGTTTGTCCTGTCCCTATGATGAAGTCGGAAACCGTCCTTCAACGTTATCTTAATAAACGTCTTTAGATGAAACGATGTCATTTTTATAGGCCATGACTGCAACCACCCGTCGGGAAGTCCGTCTTATTACATACATACATACATATATCGTCGTACACACCTGGCTTTGAGAACGTGAAAGATGCCATCCGTGACCATCTCGGGCCGAACCCATCCGTATTCTTTGGAGGCGCACGACAGGGCGATCAGACTGAAAAAAAAAAAATAGATAACGCTTGTTCGCTTTACAGTGTCCAACAAAGTGGATATTAAAACAGACAATCGAATAACAGTGGATTTCCCCAATCGGTGATCACGAGAACACCAACTTCATTACTGCTTAGATAAACTGACTACTTTACAAAACTGAGTTTCGGTTGTTGGCGTCTCTTAACCGTTTGAGTGCGGCGAAGCCCGATAGCGTTTCTCTTGTTTTGTGTGGAAAATGAGAAGATCCCTGCTGTTGGTGAGTATAATTTTCGCATCTATTGAGAGCAGTCGAATTCGTATCCGTCGCAGTTTGGATTCATTTGACTCAATAGTCATTTTTAATAATAGAAGAATTTAAGTAAAATACAGTGGTAAGGAGTAATGCCGTGGATGCTTCACAGAGATCATTCGGGGTAAACACATAAAAAATAAAGTGGGAGAGAGGAGAACAGCATACGGGATGCTAGGTAAACAGTATCTAGCAAAATCAAGGTTTGGGAGAGTTTAAGTACTGAAAGGTTACACTTGGGTAAAATAGTATTTTTTTAAAGAAGAACGAAGGACAAAAGGTAGCAAGGCTACCGGATCGTGGACAAATTATATCCTAGCAGATCAGGAGAAATCGTGTCAGATCCAAATCAAACTTCCTAGACCAACAGAATTTATGAACGAGCAGACTAATGGCAATCTTAGAAGAGGGGACCCACCAAAGTGGCCTTAGCAGTAGATGCCGTGTATGGTGGTACGGTAGACAAAATGAGCGTCTTCTGTTTATTTATATTTATTTGTAGTAAAAAAAAAAACTTTCCTTTGCTGTATAGAAATTAGAAACTGTTGTCACTTTCTCGACAAGTGTCATTATGGATGGAGGAATGGTCAGCAAACAAAAATGCCACAGGAAGGAGACCCATAATTACAAAGTTTTCTTTAGAAAAATGGCCAAACTTGCGACAACGGGATGTATGTAGGAAAAAAATGGTAATGGCATTAGACGATCCAACTTAATTTGCGCTCTATATAAAAAAGGGATTCATGGAATGTATGCAGCAAAACATTCTTGTCATAAGTGAGAATAAGGAATATGTTTTTGGTAAAAATGACTTGTTACATAATAATAACCATTTCTATTGTTCTCCAAAAACAAAATGACTACGCACTTCATTCCGCACTATTAGCCTATATACAAAAAAAAAACCCTCTTCAGCACTCAAACGGTTAATACCTTTAATTTGCTGGTTTCCTTGTGCCCTCACGGTACTATATGCACAAAGTTAATGCGGCAAAGTACCAAACATGGATTATCTCGATACACTCACCATTTTTATTTTAAATATTGCTGTTTTCTTTCATGGCCACACTAATGTTCTTTATGTTCTAATAATGGATATAAGTCTAAATTTGCAATGGTTAAAGACACCTACTACATGTACATGTGTCAGGTGCATTCCTGGGTTACCCTATTGAGAGGTGTCTTACCTGTCGAGTTGTGCGAGTGCGTCCGTGACGGCCGAGAAGACGTCCTTGGTGTCGAGCACCGCGTTCTGCAGCCGATGCATCAGGCGGGTCTCCTTATCTGGAAAACAGGAAACTCGTTTGTTACCAAATCGCTCGACAGGGACATTTCATCTTCACATGCTTGGGGAGTTTTCCCCTTTTCAGTGACTATGGTGACAAAATTTTACGCCAACGGAAGGTTCAAGAAATGCGTAGAACCGGTATTTTCCAGAATGCACTATATCTACTTGTTTCTAAACAAATATTGTGCATTTATTTAGAAACAAGTATCCATTATCTGTCCAGAAGTATTGCAGACCATAGAGATGGACAATGGACTCCTCTGCGAGGCAAAGCGGTTTTGAACGGAAAGTTATCGTCCACTTGGCGTAGCGCATTTAGCTGATATGTGTGAGCTGTAAGCCGTATCATTTGGTTGTTCAAATTTCCTGGTGTGAATCGAATGAATTTCGCTCACATTTCGAATTTCAACAACGCTTGCGGCTGCCAAGGCTGATTGTCAGGCAAAATAAAACTGCAGCTAAGCCATAAATATAAATGTCTGAAGAGTTGGCAAAATGTGTCGTCAAAATATTTGTTCACTGAAAATAAGTAGAATTCAAATTTTGTCTGATCTACGTCGTGTCAAGGAGGGAGTACGTACCATAGATGTCGCACAAAGTGTCTCCGAGCAAGGCATCAAGATCTGAAAAAAGAAAAAGGATTTCTTTCATTCAATGACTTTTTATTTCATTTTATACATTTGATAACTTCCTTATTTATTTATTTCACCTCACTACTAGAATTTAAAGCGCAATCATTTTACAAAATTAAAATTATTATACCGCTTATTTATGTCTCATGTTCTATATTTTTATACGAATGTTGGAACTTTAATAGTGGCAACTCTGCTGTAAAAACGCTACGCAACCAAACCAAAGTAAGTGAGCTACATACCTACCTTACCTCTCAGCAAAAAGACTCGTCCTTCCTACGTCATTGGAATGCGGAGTGACGCGAAGAACTGATCCTTGTATTAGCTTGCGGTCTAAAGTAAGTCTTGTCGGGACGTTTTCAAAACAAGAACAACGAAAACGGATAAAAATTCAATGTGCCAGAGGTAGTACACCACGATAATGTCGTCTAGGACTTCAAGAGACATGAGCAGAATCTGCATTGTCTTACAGAAATGTAACAAAATGGGTAAAAGCCTTCCACGAAGGACGCCAAAATGGAGCAGGCATGCATCGGCCAGGTCGTCCTAGTGTCAGCGGTGCAGAAGTGCATGCTGTTGCCGCACTCATGGACAGGGATTGATGACAAAAGATTCGTGAGCTGGCCCGAAAGACAGGATTTGCGCATACGACTCTGCTGCACATTCTGAAAGAACGCCTGGGGACGAGGAAAATTCTGCACTTTCTGCAGAACGACCCTGTCATTTTGCATGACAATGCTCGGCCACATCCTGCACAAGCTGTGACTGATTTGTTCGATGGATGGGGATGTAAAGTGCTTTACCATCCACCATACTCTCCATATCTAAATCCTTGTGACTTTATCTTAATTCCTAGGATGAAGGAACCACTTCGTGGCATCTGCTTTGGTTCAGAACTGTTCCAGAGATTTTTGCGTCAATAGACCGGTCCATCACTATCAACAGAACGGACGCTGCTACAAGTAGTCTGCGACTTCCACATCGTTGGAAACAGGTTATACACAATGTTGGTGACTATATTTAAGGATTGTAAAACATGGTAACATGAATCACTTTTGTATTCCACGTAAATAAATAGTTGCAACTATTAAAGTTCCAACCTTCGTAGTATTTTTCTTCTCCTTAAATAGTCTCGCAAAAAACGTATCTACTCTATTTGAGAAAAAATTCAATATTGCAAATTGCACTACGGTAATATGTCATGGCCGACCAAAGTATTTTCAAAAGAATCCGTGAATCGGTTTTTGCTCAGGAACCAATCCACAGACGAGGAATGAGTGGCGCATGCGTGAAAGACTTACCCCTCGTGCGAGCACTCTTGTAATGGACGGTGTCGTTGAGCACGAACTGGAAAAGAAAGAGAACAAAAAGGTCCACATTCATGTATGTATAGATACATATTTGTAAGTGTCTGTGTACGCATATCCAGAAAAGTAATGTCTTTGGCCGTAATTGACCAAGCTGTGGCAATGACAGAGAGGAGGCTTCCTGCGCCACTGGGCATGGGGAGACAGAAGAAATATATATATGTGTGTGTGTGTAAGGAAAATTCTCAGGGGTTTTCAAATCTGAAGTCAAGGGCTAAAAATTCCTGCGTCCTTTTGCATTCCCCTTTTTAACCCCTATCCTAAATGGACCACTGGGGCTTCCGTTTACACCATCAGAGAAGGGGGTCTGACCCATTATAACTCTACATTGCCCTAGCGGACCATTTAAGAAATTTCCAAACAAAAACGAGATGCACGCTGTCGGAGGCCGATTTTTCTAGAGATTTTCCCACAGATGTTGACCAGGTGTTAAGACCTTTTTACATGTAACTTCATGCTAGCTGACCCTTCCGTTTGTTTTGTCCCTATGTCGAAGTGGGAACCCGTCCTCCAACCTTATTTTAATAAAGTTCTTTAGTTAAAACGGCGTCATGACTGCAACCACCCTTCGGGGAGTCTGTCTTATTACATATATATATATATATATATATATATATATATATATATATATATATATATATATAAATGAAATAACTTAATATAACATCCATATAATTTAAAATATTGTAGTCATCATTGTATCATCATCATCATTATTAAATGTAGTAGTCGAGCAGATTGATTAAGACTTACAAAATCATCTTTCATTTAGAACACCAGATAACACACAAATCCACTTAGGGGAAAAGAACACAAGCACAGAAAATATATCAGGATATATTACATCGCGATCTCAAATGCCTCGAAATCTGTGTGCTAGTCTATTTATTAAGTATGGAAGGGGCGTGGCTCCGAGAATTACGTCGTTTCGGTAACCAATCACTTCACTTTAATCAATTCTAGTTTATTCTAGAAGATATAGCACGTCACAATGTGTGGGAAAAATGATTCAACGGGGCTGCGATTGTAAATTGAAGGTGCCAGGAAATGAGTGTTCGTCTCCATTATTATGAAAAATGTGTTTTAGAATTTGTGACTATGGAATCTACATTTTCAATAGAAAACAGAAAACATTTAAGTTAGGATTTTACTTTAATAGAATTAAAAAAAAAAATTCTGTTAAAAAATTCCATTACACACACACACACACACACACACACATATATATATATATATATATATATATATATATATATATATATTACCAACTTAATTATAGTTATTATTCCAGTATAAACGTTTATTCCTGAGATTCTAAACCTAAACTGACCACATTTGTCATATATCTTTGTTTACCATTTAATTTTGATAGCTTTTAGACGACCATCAGAACACAGATTTCATTTTGATTATCTCAACTGCTGTTATGTAAGTATTGAAACTCTGCTAAGAATTGTCTAAAATCCTGAGTCGAGAGTTTTGTAGAGTTAGAGGCAATCGGATTCCAAACACACACACTCCCATATGATATAATACTGCTACGGTTCAACTGCAAACAAGAAATAATAGACGGGATCTCTTTTTCGCCAAGTGTTCATTTTGTTTCGGTAACAAATTGAACGGACAATTTCTGGAGTGAGAGCGAAATTGAACAGCCGACATTCAAGTCATTAGGATGCGGATACTTCTGACGTCAATAGGCTAAGCACCCCTCCGTCCTCAATTTTGAACTTGTCTGTATATATTTGCCGGGTTCATGAGAAATGAAGAGAACAGAAAGGGAGAGGTACTCACCATGAATCGAAGATCACGGAGAGTGTAGTCCTTGGTGCTCTTCATGGGGTCCGTGGCGGGAATGGTCAGCAAGTAGCCCAACTGCGGAAAAAAGAAAACAACAATACACACAACACATGGAAGCAGACCCCCATGGGTGAGTCGTACGTTTGAGAAAAAAAATGTTTTTAAAAATTCAAATTTTAAATTTCATTGGATACAAATTTTGTGTTAAAAGCACGGGTTATTAATAGAATATTTTTTCAGCATTTATAACACATAGCAATTTTGGAGGCCCCGTAAGAATACTGAGTCCTAAATGTTCCAAAATCTTTGTATATGAAATCACTGTACCTCACCATATATAATTTTCATGTAAATGTCACCTTACTCAGCTTCCTTTCATTTAACGTATTTCTATGTAATGTAGTTCTTTGTATTTTTATATAATGTATTTCAATATGTTTCTTTGTAATATATTCAGGGGTGGACTAAGGTCTAGGCCACCTAGGCACGTGCCTAGGGCCCGTCATTTTGGGGGCCCGAAAATGAGGTTTTTAATTTTTATTTTTATTTAACAGAAAACTGTGATATTCACAATTATTGCTGAAACGTCTCCAAATTGTGCCGAATCGTTGACTGATAGAGTCGACAAGTGTGAACGAGCCATCAACGCCCGCGAGTGTCGATGTGTGTTAATACAATACCAATAAACAATACGATCGAGCCTCGCGTTTATCAAAACTATTAACAATAAATTCAATTTTTCGGAATAGTGACGTGAGTGACTCTTCAATAGAGGAACTAAAATGTTATGAACAAGATTGAAACCTAGCAGAACCGAAAAATGAAGTCTTACAATTCAAGACTTTTATAAGTAAAGAAAATATTATTTCGCCTGTACCCGTGTGGTTATTTATTGAGGAATATAATGTTATAACAACACTCCCTCATTTAAACATAATTCTGAGCATTTATGGAACCCTTCCGATAAGCAAGGCTAGCAATGAAAGATCGTTCTCAGTCATGGTCAGAATAAAAAAAAAATTTAAGATCCACGTTAGGCCAACAAAAATTAATTGTTTATCATTACTTTATGTAGAAAAAGAACTCTATTAATTAGGACAAACTAATCGAAGCGTTTGCAGAATTAAAAGTGAGGAAAAAAAAGGCACTGTAACTAATCAATCTGAGTATATTTGTTTAAGAATCTATGTTTGTTTTAATAAATTTTGTTTATGTTTGTTTGTTTTAATAAGTTAAGTTTATTTAATTTTTGTACTTGTATATTATTTTTTTTCTTGTAATCCGATAATTCAATAGAACTCCATACTCTATGCTTTAAAACCAAACTACCGAAAGCAAAGTATGTGTCATGAATGAAAAGTAGGCCCGGAATGACAATGTTGCCTATGGCCCGATTTAGCGTTTATTCCGCCATTGAATATATTTAATGTATTTGTACTTCACTGTACAAATAATTATAAGCTGCTATGTACTGTACGCCCGAGGACACCCAAAACATCTCAAAAATTGTTTTGAGGTAGATGGTCCTCGTCGGTGCAGCCTTGGCTACATATGATAAAACAATAAAGAGTGAAAAATCCAAATGATTCTTCTGCAATAAGGTTTTTATTTTTATTTTTACGTCGATATCTTTGCGTTGCATAGTTGTAAAACGGCAGGGTTCATGGTCATTCCATTGAAATATAAAGTGCAGACGGCGAGAGGTTTCAACAGTCCTAAGAAAAACCAATTCAACATTTTGAGGCTAGTTATCTTTGAGGCTTTAGTATCCATTGCAGTGAAGTTTTTCCGTTATGTAGAGTGCAGATCGTAATAAAAAGTGGGAGGCATTCAACTAGATGTTGTAACAATGTCAGTGGTTAATCGTTTTGCCGTTCAGGATGGGTCCTATTAGATTGAAGTATGATCGAAATGAGTAGAAATCAAAATACAGTGGACTCCGCTTCATGGAATCCGTTTGGGACACCGTGATTTCGATAACAATAAACGATCGATGACAATAAACGATATGCAAAATTAGAGAAATTTACCCCCCCCCCCTCCTTTAATTCACACATACTCAACTTCAAAATAAAATGAAAGAACACACGTTTTATTTATGTATTGTATGTTATCCTTTAAGACATAAGAATTATATACGTAATTTTAAAAAAATGATCCATTGTTGACTCTCTACAGTTTTTTCTACGAAACTCATTGATAAATCGTTCGTAATCATAATGTCATTGGAGCGGTGTTCTACTCCACGTTTCCACACTTCCGATGCAATTCAGAGGCTGAGAAATGTTGAACTGCGCTGACTCCTATTTGGTAACCTACCATAACGATTTAAAATTTCGATCTTTTGTTTTAACGATGAATCATTTCGCTTTCTGGTTAACCTATCGACAAGCGGCACGTAAGCGAGCAAGGCATAAAATGGGAATACGCTCCTTTTCAGTTCCGATTAGAATGTATGGCTGCACCGAACTCACCCTCTACAGAATTCTAATTCCAGTAGTGGCAACAGTACTTACAAGCTATGTTCAATTCTACTGCGTAACTTGCAGTCGATGTTTGAACCGTTCCTAAAGTTGTTCGAGTTGCTCAGCTTATCATCATTAATAAATGTTTATTTAGTTGAAGTCACTTTTATAATCCACCCTTACACGAGCACATGACAAATGTGTTGCCTTCTACATATCTGACAACCACTGACCACCGGCAGGGTGTGCGTATTTCTGATAAATTCCAGGAACGTGTCATACCCCACTCCTCTAAACATTCCCCATTTTCCTAAGTGGAAGAGGGATAATTCTCGTTAAATTCAAACAACAGTGAATGGAAAGAAAAGAATGGGTTCCTTCCGAATACATTGTGAATATTCCTTTGCCAGTTAAAATGAGGTTCGAAAATGAGTGACATGAACCGACGTCACTATCACATAAAGCGATCATTTGAACATACAAATGAATCGAGAAAATCGGGACCGAGTGATTTCGATAACAACAAGCGAACGATGACAATAACCGGAATCCCATTAAGCGGAGTCCAATGTACTTCCTTTACTTTGTCAACAGGTAGTAGTGGAAACGTCGTAGTACGTACTGGTCGAAGGTGTCCCATATCTAGCGTGTGTATTATAGAATTGCAAACAGATACTGACCTGAGGGAGGTAGATGACGCTACACTGCTGGATGTCCGGGGGCAGGTCCTGCAGTTCCTGGTGGGCCACCTGAGTCATGAAGTCCGGCAGACCGTTATACACCTGTTTCACTGACCACAAAAGAGAACGTAAAGGTTACATTCAGCACACACCGGGAAACAAGTAGTACAAGCTTCACGGACCAAGAAGGTCATACCTATGTTGTCATTACATACAAATGTGCATGAATACACTGGTGTGTAAAACTTTAGCAACAGGTGGGGGGGGGTTGCCATAACTCCAACAGAAATCATCTGAGAAACATGAAATTCAGAAATGAGGGAGAGTATTATGTACGTAAAAGATGACGAAAGCATCGGTTCCGAAAAAGGAATACAGGTATGGAATCGAACAAAAACAAGCTTTATGGAACGCATAGTATCGTGACTCATGATTGTCTATACAAGAGGAAGAACAACAAGCAGATGTTCCTTATTACGGAATATGCACTCCCCTAACTGCAATGGTTGCTTAGCACCGTCTCCGCATACTCGGAACCACCTGGTCCAACATTTCTTGCGTTAGGAGGGCCCATTCCGCAATCGGCATCTGTTTGAGTGGCTGGGTGTTGTCCGGAGAATGTAAGAGTGCTGCAATGCGTCTCTCCATTATGGGGTATCACAAATGGGGCCGATCCTTAAGGGACATATCTAGCGATCTGAAGTACCCAAAATTGACAGTGGCCTATGGGATTAAGAAGTGGAAGGTGAACAGTGACTGTCGAAATGTGCCCCGAGTCGGAAGACCAACGAAACTGGGAGATAGAGACCGACGAGTGCTGTCCATAAAAATTCGGAAGATCCGCACCCAACCAATGATTCTCATCTGCGAGGAGTTTCAAAGGGCATCCGGAAGTATTGTTTCAATGAATACCCTCCGTTAGGAATCACATCTGCTTGGTTTTCATGGTCGTGTTGCTGCCCATAAGCCTTTCATCACAAAGTCCAACCGCGCTGCACGGTTAATGGGGTGCAAAGCACGTCGGATCGAAGATCAGTGGAAACGGGTTCTTTGGAGAGACGAATCAAGGGTCACCCTTTACCTTACGGATGGCAGGGTCTGAGTCTGGCGTCTGCCTGGAGAACGTCTCTTGTCGGAATGCATTGTGCCAATAGTCGGTAGAGGTGGAATGATGGTCTGGGGGTGTTTCTCCTGGTATGGACGGGGTCCCCATTAATGGTAACCTCGACGCCGATGCCTACTGCTCTATTTTGGATGGCAATGTGCTTCCTAAGTTGTGGCAGTTTTACGGGTTGGGCATCTGTTATTTTCAGGATGACAATGCACGTCGTCATGTTGTGAGGTTAACCAAGGCTTGGTAGGGTGCCAATGAAGTTCATCGAAGGGATTGGCCTGCCCAGAGCTCAGACCTAAACCCTATGGAGAACCTCTGGGACGAGTTGGATTGCCGAATGAAGGGGTGCACTACCCGTCCAAAATCGGTGAAGGAACTTGTATGTCTACTCCAAGCCGAGTGGAAGACAATACCATTAAGTGTTATACAAAGAATTGTTTAAAGTATGCCTCGGAGGGTTCACGCTGTCATTGCCTCTCTCGGAGGCTCAACCAACTATTGATTTTGAATAAAGTTAGTTTTTCTTTTCTATCAACTGTCCAAATACTTATTGGTAGACAGTATATATAATACGTGGGAGAACTGTCGATATATATTACACATATTGATCGCATGCATGAATATGTAAACGTATAGATATTATGTAAACTTCCGAGTGATACGAGATAGAAGTAACTCACTTTTGTCGATTTCGGAGTCGACTCCGGGCTTCACCGCGAAGTGGTTCTGCCTCGCGTACTCCTCGAAGTCGATCTGAAAAACATTCACAATCGTCATTTGCAGGAAGAGCGCAGGTGCGTACTAAATAGCTTGCGCCCACTCACCACTTTGTCCAGCAGCTGTACCACTCGCGTTAATTCCGAAGAGAAAGAGGCGGCTATCTACAAAGAAAAAAAAAAAAAAAAAAAAAAAAAAAAAAAAAAACAGGGAATTAAAAATTCTTGGACACTTTTCTTGTTTGGCACTTAACATTAATACAAGTTTAACAGTAGCACTTCGGTCTACTGTTTTTGTACTCAAACGCTAATGCGACAGGGACCTACTGCTTAAGGTCGATTACGAACAGATACGAACGTTTATGCCAGTGGAGGGGAATCGAACTCGAAAATTCTGGTACCGAAGAGCAGCGGCCATTCGGCAAAATCATTATTGGGTTATTCCAGTCTTTTAAAATTATTGATTTAATACGTAACTTCATAGTATTATACAGGTTTTTGACATAAATTTAAATTAAATTCTCTGGGATGAAGATTGTAAATAGTTATTTTTCTAGTTCTGGCAAAATTTCAGGCTTGATGTTTTGAATTTTTTCCCCTATAAAGAACATACATTTTTTAACACTAGATTTACGGATATTGATCCTATACCTATTTTTACTGAAGTGAGCCCATTGGACTCATACAAGAAAATTCAATTGCAAAGAAAATAGTTCCAAATGAATTTAAATTAAATGTTGATGATCCAAAAATTCATGTAAAACATTTTTAACGTAAAAAATTCTGTTTTTGAAACCTATTTTCCGCCAACATTTTTATTCCGTTGAACACAATGGTTTCGACATCTGTTTCTTTGGCAGGATTGCTGAACTTGACGATTCTTCCGTACCATAAATTTCTGTCAATGGAATGGAAGTGTTCTCGACTTCTTCTCTACATTTACTTTATACTATAATTTATATACTGTATATTTACTTTATACTATACTTATTACTATATTTATTTATTTTCATATGCATTCTATGAGTCACAACCGTGACAATAGGTCTACCCCATTGGATGATGCGAAAGGAAGGGGAAGAGGAATGAAAGTTCACATCTATTTTGTTACTTAACTAAACACCAACGTATGTTTTTGAAAAGGGATATTAAAGTTATATATATAGATGTAGTGATCCGATTTTTAATGGGTCCAATGGGCTCGGTACTTAAATCTAGTGTTAAGGTATTAAGATCTAGACTATTTCCAGGTCGTGGCAATGGTGAAATTTCAAGGTATGCTTTATAAGATTTAACCTGAAGAGCCGTGGTATTCAGTCGACCTCATAGCTGGAAGGTTTTCAGTTGCTCGTAATGTCCTCCACCTTGAAACGATAACTCGCTAAAGTCACGGAGTCATTCATTTGGTCCGTAAACCTTGGTCCTTTGGTCCGTGACTCGCGTTTCCTTAAGCTACACGTGCTCCCCGGGTGTTTCTTCGCCACCCTGTTCGATATAAAGGTATATGTCTGCAATGTCAGCTGCGTTGGAAAGGAAAAGTTTAACCACAATTCAAAAACCGAATGATTGCTTATACG
>JAGEOH010000147.1:35000-42500 GCA_032207245.1 Pardosa pseudoannulata
AAGACTTTTGTTCCAACAACCTTAGTATCATCGGAACCACATTACACAAAAATTTCAAACAACGCAAAAAATGCTAAAATATTTAAATATCGACGAAACTTGGCCGACGTCAGATAAACAAGGATTTTCCTCTTGTGGGGAAAAATATTTTTATAGGCAGTGTTCCAATATATATGAAAGGGTACTACTGAAGAACCGGGTGCCCCTTCCTATTTTTGGCGATTTTTAAATGGCGCCATCTGCGCCAGCCCTTTCGCGTGAAGTAACCCGAAGGAGCGTTGTTTCATGTGGATGAGCGAGAGAGAAGGATCCCTGCATGTCCAACAAAGAGATGAGTGAACTCAGAGTACATACCACGGGCTCTCAAAAAGGCGCGTGATTGGTTTCCGGTGCGACATCATCCAGTGAGCGAAAAAACAAAGACAACAACTACCCGTCACCCTGTTTCTCTCCGAGGTAAAGCCCCCCGGTTCTACCGTCAGCGTCCCGGTTCAACCGTACCCCGGTTCTACCCGGAGGTCGTCTACCTCCAGCAGAAGACCCTCCGAGTGAGTTTAAAACTTCTACGACAGCCTCTCCTCCACTACCCACACCAGACTCTTCGCCTCCCTCAGAAATCGCAATGTTGATGAATGTTTATCACTGTATAAGGTTTTGTAATGAACCTTATTAATGAGCACCGACACGTTGAAGTAAATACGTATACTGTTGTTGTCTTAAATGCGTAAAGTGTAAAGACTGTTTACATATTTCAAAACGTACGATAAAATTCCTAGGGGCAAATCCAGGTTTTTCAGCTTTCACGGAAGGTTCTGGTCCCCACGAATCGCGAAAAACGAGGGATCAATGTAGTTTTAAAAAATTCACTAAAAATGGCAAAAGAAGTACGCAGTAACTAATATGTCCGATATCCGAGTCACTAGTGGTAAATATCCTTTGACAGTGGAAGGCGTACTCACAGCGAGAACGTGCGCACGGCCGAGACGGTGGCCAACTCCGAGAGCGTCTTCTGGCCCACGAATTTCAGCAGGCCGCCGGCAGCCTTCACCTGAAACGAAAGGGAAAAAGCAGTGCGTGCAACGTATTCATCGTGAGAACTACGTGTAGTGATGAGTACGTACCGTGCACACGCTGTCGAGGTGCAGGAGGGAGGCGAGGCAGGTCCGTCTCTCCGCGTCGCTCATGTTGGCCGGGAGCCCGGACAAGTCCAAGTGCAGCAGACGGTGGCGGCAACTTTCCAGCGCTTGAACAGAAGACGGGTTGAAAAAGAACAGAAATTCATTACGTCTTTTACAAGCCCCTCCCATCTTTAGGGGTCGCAATCGTCAAAAAGAATACGGCAAGATTTTTATGTATTTTATTTTACAAAGCTAAAAATTGAAACAAGCTTCACATTTATAACCGAGGTTCGATCCCCAGACTGGGCAAGGTCGACTCGGCCTTTCGTCCCTTCAGTGGATAGACAAACTGAGGACCAATCATGCTTGGGAATTAAACACTGGGGGTTCTGCGTAAAGTTGACCACCTAACCAGAACACAGGCTTCGCACCCGAGGGCCCTTGGTCCCGGAAACGGGACTGTTGCGCTGAGTCGTTTTGTTTAGTTTAACATTTATCTACAACATTAACGTAGTGAAACACACTTTTTAGCTCTATGGGGCTACAAAATGTCATTTTAAATCGTTTTAAAGCAAAAGCGTACACAACTAGATGCCGAAATTAGTACTAAATATAAAAGTTCAATACTCATCTTTACGCTCCATAACGTTACATATGTTAAATTGAACTTTAGGAGTATAAGGAGAATCCAAACGAGAGGTGGACAGCTAGACGATACAAAGTGTCAACACTCTATGACTCATCGTTTTCGATTACGCCCTACGGCGTTCATATGCACGTTACATGGGGATTCTTCGGTATGTAGTAACCGCATAAGAATCCCCTCTGTAATAATAGCCTAAGTTATCAGGCCGTCTGTCCTCGAATGGATGAAGCGGATGGACCTGGAATGTATAGAGGCATCTCTATTGGATTCTGGATGAGTTAGGGTTAGCAAAATTCGAAACGAGTCATGTTTATCTGCTCCTAAAATATCGATCCAATTCTAAAATAAATTGGTATAAATAGGCTTCCTATCACAGAGAAAACTACTGTCGTCTTTAAAACGTCCGAAATCCACCCCTTTATCACCTTTTAATGCCATTATTTCGAGCCCTATTTTCCCCGCACAAAAATAAGTAAAAATAACATTTTTTCTAGCATTATGACGTCATTCCTTTAACCATCTCCTTTAATCGCTTCTTACTTTAAATTATTTAAATATCGTCTGCATTATTTTAATACGTTTTATCGCCGAACTTAGATAGGACATCAATAATTTTCTTTTATATTTGTCCTAAATAATAGATTATGTACATAGATGATAATTTCAAATTGAATCATCGGTTATGTTTTGTTGCCATGAAAATGTTATCACCGGTATTAATAACAAATTCTATCAATCTCCAGGGTATAGTGGAAACGATAGTTCCATTCCATTACTTCCATTAATGACTGAGGCAAAAAAGAAGTTAGGAAGAACTTAACGATCCTTTCGACGTAGCTAAGAAAACTTATCGAATTATCTCTCTAAATGAATTCGACGGGATTCTAAACTGCATTCGCAGAATCGGTAGACTTTAGAGGAGAAGGAAGATAAACAAATTATTGAGCGTGTACCAGATAATTCACAGTAAAAAACAAACGATTTTTTTTTACGTTCCGCATACGGTTTTTTACAATTCTGAAAAATTAAAAATTTTACTGATTCCGTCATACAGGGTTCTCACTCTTTTTCCAAACCAAAAATTAAGGACTTAAGAACTTTCTAAGGACCAAAGCAACTTTTTATAAGGACTTACTTGAAATACACAACATAACGGAATAAATCATATTTCCTGAGGAACGTATTTTAATGATTATGGACCATTCAAGGCATGTTCCATAAATGCCCTACCATATTTCAGAACTAAGTTGTTAAAAATGCTTAAAAACTAATATAAATCTATTTTATGAAAGCTTATTTTGAAAAATGTAAATCTAAAGTTTTTAGAGTGATCAAACTAAAAATATATTGTGAATAAAAACAACATTATAAAAGTAACTGAAATATCTACAAACCCCCCATCCTCCATGCTTCGTTTCATTAAAATCTGCATAACCGTTAGCTATGAGAAAAGGGCAGTTGACTTTATACTTTAAATCTTTTAAGTATACGAAAGATTATTTGTCAAAATAGTAACTAAGGAAAAAACTGTCATATAAGAAAACTAATAGGAAATCATATGATGATGGCAGATCTCGTCGACGGAGAAATTGATTGCTTTCTAATTTAAAAATTGAAGCGTTTTTAAGGCCTTTGACAAAAATTAAGTAGTTTTAAGGGCCCTTAAAAGTGAAAGTTAAAATTAAGGAGTTATTAATGACTTTTAAGGACCATGTGAACCCTGGTCATGTGACGGGCTATAGGCTAGTAAGCAAGATATAAGAATCCTAATTTCAATATTTGATGATTTTGCGGCACATCGCATTTGATGGATGGCCCATGCCGTTAATAAGGTTATGTTGAAATGTTTCGTTATATAGAATTAAGACTGCTGTCCAAAAGAAGGGGTAGCCCATCTAGACGTTATAACAGTTCCACGTGTAAATAAACTATCGAAATCCTACGTCAAAAGTAAAGCACTCGAGGAATGGTCAAAATGAATAGTTAAAGTTTTCTTGTTCGCATCAGTGCTACCAAAAGTAGCGTCAATTCATTCAGGCGGAGTAAGCATTTTCGTCGAAATATGAACATTAATTTTGCTTCTTTCTTTGCTTTGTACAAGGAAAAAGAAAGTGCGCGCTCTATACGAATAAACGCGGTATACAGTGTTCCATCGCCACTTCGCGCTTCCTTTTTTGCGGCTTCAGTGCTTCGAGGGGGGTTACCCAAAATAATCATCAAAAAATAAAAATGAAAATTACAATCATGTCGGCATCCACCTTGCGGAAAGGAGCGTTGTCTCGTGTCGATGCGCGAGAGAGACGGATCCCTGCATGTCAAACAAAGAGACGAGTCGACTCAGAGTACATACCACGGGCTCTTGAGATGGCAAAGTCTGCAAGTGGGGAAGACGAAGAACAAACTGAAAAACGAGGCATTACCCTGGAGAATCTGCAACAGTTGTGCCACATGTCAAGAACTGGCACAAGACGTCGACGACAATAGGGTTCGAGCTGTCGATTTCAGCCATCGCGTCGACGGGGTTATGTCCTTGTACGGGGGGAATTCTGAAGGAAAAGGAAAAACAAAGACAACCACTACCATGTTTCTCTCCAAGGCAAAGCCCCCCGGCTCTACCGTCGGCGCCTCCAGCAGAAGAGTCTCCGAGGGAGCCTCAAACTTCTACGAGTCGAGCGAGAGCCTCTCCTCCTCTACCCACACTAGACTCTTCGCCTCTCTCGGAAACCAATGTTGATGAATGTTTATGACTCTATAAGGTTTTGTAATTAATGAGCACTGACACGTTTAAGTAAATACCTACACTGTTGTTGTCTTAAATGTGCAAAGTATAAATACTGTTTACATATTTGAAATATTCCTGTACCCGCATGCACGAAAATTCCCAGGGAAAAATCCTACTTCGCGGTTTTTCAGCTTTCGAGGAACGTTCTGGTCCCCCATGAAATTCGAAAAACGAGGGATCACTGTACCACAACATCAAAAGTTCAGTTATCATTTTTACTATCAAATCGAGAACCCTTCTCGCGTGCGTATAGGATACTCACCGAAATCCATGTTTGGCAGCAGGATCACGTGTCTCGTCGCCTCGGAGGTCGACCCCGTCTTCGAACCTGTAAAGATTTGCGGATAGTTGTGTCATCTATGGAACAGCTTCAGTACTCGGGTTGAAGTTAGCATTGTTACGATTTAACATATTCGGCTCCAAAATGACCTATGTGATATGTTTTTCATTGCTATTGATGAAGGCGAGTTTAATAAGGAATTGGACAGTTGCCTCGAATGTGCAGCGAGTACTTGCCTCTACTGGACACCCTTACGGAAGTTTTGTTTTATTTGGGCTCGTGATACCCGGACTTACTGATTAGAGCCGATTCCGAACGACTGAGAACACCCATACCGAATTGGAATTCGTCCTACCCATTCGGTAATCGCCTTCCGGAAGTATTCGATCGTTTTTAATCCAACACACACACACGCACATATATATGTGTATGTGTATATATATATATATATATATATATATATATATACATATATATATATATATATATATATATATATATATATATATATATATATATATATATATATATATATATATATATATATATATATATATATATATATATACATATATATGTATATATATATATATATATATATATATATATATACATATACATATATATATATATATATATGTATATGTATATATATATGTATATATATATATATATGTGTGCATATATATGTATATATATATATATATATATATATATATATGTATATATATATGTGTATGTGTATATATATATATATATATATATATATATATATACATATAATTTAGCTTAACACATCTCTTCCATGCATTTCTTTTAACATTCATTCGATAGAAAAACATTCTTATGTGACCATACCTCGACTTCCCTTCTAACGATCGTTCCATGACCCGAGCGAAAGAAGAACGTAAGGTGACCTTTCGCAGCGGACCATTATGATTAGCGGTAAGTGGACAAGCATGGTCCAGAGAAAGCCGTTTGTGGCACAATGCCGAGGCAGTCGCTTAGCCGGCGGTACATTAAGAACTGTTAGTACGCCGGAGCCAGTGTGTCTGCGCCTTTATGATGTCTACTGCCGTCAAAAGACTCGGGTAATAATTATTAATCGACTGACGGTGTAATGCACATATGGGCCCAGTTACCGGTGACGCAAAGAAATTTAAGTTGTTTTGGTCGTTTGACTTAAATACGACCTTTCGGTCACATCTGGAAACAAATCGGCTGATCCAGGCGGAGAGTTGACAGCAAAATTGCGTCACCATGGTTCTGGAAGGTTCCGGAAGAATCACGCTAGGGGAACCGGGATCCCTATAAAAGAAGATTTGAATGAACCAATAAGGAGGCTTTTTCTTTGAAAGTTGTTTTGAAGTTGCTTTGTAGAGCTCGAGAGGAGTCCACTCGTCTCTCCGATTTTCGGAGCTTGCTTTGCTTTAGAGACCGCCAGCGTCCAGCGTCGACTTTCGACTTTGGTATCTCATTCCCGTTATCTTTAATATTTTTTCTACTTCGTGATTAGAGGTAGGTAGCTGAGATTGACCCTTACTCTCATTTTGGATCGTCCTGCATCCTTCGTTTTTTCAACGAACTCCAGCGCGATACGCACTTTCAGCGTTTGAGCCTGAGTGTGGAAGCCGACTGTACTGATCGTCAGCCTGGAGATTATAGTGTCAGCGTCCCTTACAGGCACTCATTAGCGAACTGTCCCAGTGTTCGAGAAGGACTAGCTTGACTGTGCCCACGTGCTGTATTTGTGTTAACGTTTATCTCAGCACGAGATCTCAGAGGAATTGGAATTTACTGAAACCTGTACATAGCTGTATATAATTATTCCCATGAATAAAGTATTTAATCCAGAGTAGATAGATGTCCAGCCTGTATCATTGACGGCCTAGCCTACCTTACTTCTGTACGTCAAAGGGATCTCCTTGTGCACTTTAATCTAGGGGCTAAATAAGTTACAATATATGCTCTTCATCTGTTGAGTTTTTCTTTTTCACAATGAAGCCATTTTAAAAGGACGTAGTGGAGAACCTTAGAATTACTGTTGGAATCGGAACCAAGTATCCTAATTTAAGTAAAGTTGCATCTTTCTTTGGCTGTATGAATTTGCATTTTCAACAATGAATATAATAAGAAAACACAACGTTTCCGTCTCCAGTGTAAGATTAGCAGTTAGTAATTATGTACCTAGCGAGTACGGAAGCGTTGGAATTTCGTCGGCTGCAAGTTGGCTGTTGTTTCTGTGGTTGGGCAAATGTTGAAAAAGGGGAAATGAAATGACGGTATTTAGCCGGCAAAATGTCTGTTTGGACATCGGTAATTCTTAAAACGTTAGACATTTTCTGTTTAATCCTCTTGCACAAATATCGGCATACCATTGGCTAAGAAATATAAAAGTAATCGACTATATCGACGCGCTCGTGCAGAACCTCCGCCAAACGAGAAAGTTGTGTATCAACCGCCATCTTTAGTGTTACAACGCCATCTCTGCAGGATTTCAAATTCGAAAGGCAAGTTCTCTTGTTATTTTTGTGTTTTATCATATATGCCCTCATTATTATTAACGATATTTGGCTATCTGAACTGTAGTTTCTCTTTTGTGTTTTTAATAGTAACATATCATTTACCAAAAATATATACAGCGTTTTAATACACTTCGATCTTTAATACCTTT
>JAGEOH010000147.1:47500-85542 GCA_032207245.1 Pardosa pseudoannulata
GACGTCCACACGCTATCAAAGAAAAAGGTAGTCGGAGACTGTCTCGCATGGTGAATGGAATGTTCCAACAGGACAACGCCCCTTGTCACAAGGCTATAATTTTGTTGGGGTGGTTCCAGGAACAGGATGCTGAATTCCAGTGTATGTCCTGGCCGCTGGATCTCCATCCGAAAGAACCCATTTGGGATGTGATGGGACGGCAGCTCCGAGTTCAAAGACCACCCATTCGCAATATCTGGGATTTGCGTCACCGTTGCTTCAACATCTGGTACAATCTGTCTCCGGCCATCTACCAAGGACATCCATGCTCAAGCGGGTGGAAGCTGTGTTGCGCGCCAAAGGTGGGCTAATTTGTTACTGACAGGTGGTCATCATGTTTTGGCTCTTGAGTGTAAAATCCTAATTGCACAATAATTCTAGTTTTATCTCCGTTTTCCTATGTGTTTCAGTGCCTTCTACCAAATTATCTTACCCGATATCCATTCACCATTCATGGGTTGCAGCTTTCACCCCGTCATTTGAGTGAGGCCGTCGCTTTTACAATTCTTTCGTGGGTCTAAAAACATAAAATCCACAATGTGAAAGAACTGGGGTAAACTTCCCACCAACACTTTATTCAGAAGTGTTCAAGTATTTTTGCTTTGTGCCGTCTCGCCTGACATCTTAACCATACACAAAAACTCATTATTGTATGCCTTTACTATTCGAGTGCTCAGGGCCCGATCAAGGCAAAGTTGAGCCCAGGGCCTGGAGTCTTTTGCCACCCTACCCCCTTTCAAGGCAAAAAAATTGTTTACAAAAGAGGATACAAACGACTATTTTTGTAGGAAAATTTATAGTTATTTTTTTATATTTACATACGGTTGTAGTACAGTCGAATGCCAAAAATCTGTCTATCCACAAGGATGTAAACTGTCACACTTGCATTTAAATTTTTATATAAAAAATAAAATAAAATAGCATAGGTAAGATTAACCAATAATAGTTATTAGTAGATTTTAAGACAAAATTAATAAGAGAACAAAATAATAGCTGAACAGTTATGAATACAGTTACTCTATTTAGTATAACCTGAAAAGCAAAGGATTTTTCTACTCAAACAATGGAGTCAGTAATGAGATAAAAAAGTGGGGTGATGTAAACAAGTAAACTGGAGTGTGTTTTAGATAAAAATTGTCTACATTTTAACTGTTTTTATTTCATTTCTGAATAACGTTTCATGAAATATTACTTGAAGAATCAACAAAAAATATTTTCAGATTTTGTTTATTAAATTATTTAAAATTGAATAATTAAGTACCAAATTTCAGGGGGCCCAGTCGGTCCGTGCTTTAATCAGTCCCTGCGAGTGCCACTCGATGCTTCGGAGCGATTATCATCTGCGTTAAAGCCGCTCTGTCGCGTGGTTAAAGGATAGGTCTGAAATTATGGTACATCAGAGGAGCCTTTCATCGGAAATAAATGTTTGTAAACATTTATTTCCGATCCCAGTAACGCAACTGATGTACGTCGGTGTTTGCGTTCATAGTGTCATTTCAGTGTAGTCGAATTCATGGTTATAGAAATGCACTCACCCATCTTGAGCACGGTAAAGAGGGGTGCCGATTCTTCGCAGTCCGGCATCAGGTACAAATACTCCGTTTCGAACTCGTAGTAGGCAGTTCCCAGCCGGCTGCCCTGCCAGATGACGCTCAGAACGACCTAAGCAAGAAGTGACGTCCCTCAATCACTCGTATCACATACAGAGAAGAAAGAGTGTGTTCCTTAATCATTTAAATGTATTTATACTTCTCTATAGAGAGAGATATTATCTCACACACACATACATGTATGTACATAAGTGTATATTCATATACAATACTGTAACCCAATTTAATTATAATTATCTTCTATAATAAATTTATGGTGATCCTATCAACGATTCGGCATCATTTGGAGACGTTTCAGCAATAATTATAAATATAACGTTTTTCTGTTAAATAAAGATAAAAATTAAAAACCTAATTTTCGGGCCCCAAAAATGACGGGCCCTAAGCACTTGCCTAGGTTGCCTAGGCCTTAGTCCGCCCTGATTATGTAATAAAGTGGGGATCGGCACCAAAATAATATTAAATCAAAATGTAGACACGAATTCTTCCGACAAGGCGAGATTGAACAAAGTCAGGTTGACATACCTAGAACTTTATTGAGAAAATGGTGGATGTCAACATTTTTTTTAGCAATATTTGTAGATTAAATTATTTCTAAATATTAAATTATTATAATTTACATAGGAACGACAAACTATCTTGAGCAGTCCAAAGAAAAAGCTAAATTTGATTAGAAAAAAAACGACGTGCTAGGGGCTTAGAAATCTTAATTTTTAAATATAAGAACAGATGCATTATAGACACCAGCCCCGTCGATCTTGTTTACCAACAGAAAAACGTGTGTTTTGAAAAATCGCCAAGTAAAAAAACATGGCGGCGGTGCGAATTTGCTGAAGGATCGCAGAAAAAAAAAACTATGGCGGAGGTAAAATGGCATATTTGAAACACGACATTAACAAAATTAAACTTTTAAAAGAATAACAAGATTAACAATTTAGAGCATTATTAAAATAAAATTAGCATAATGATTATCATTTTTTACGTTATTTAAGAAATAAATAGCAGATTAGTAATATTTATGATATATATCAACAGAATATACACAATATATAACATTTTAATAAGCATTAATATTATAAAAAAATCTAACATGTGAGGGGGGTTCCCCCCTCCTTGTAATAAAAGAAATGCAAAATAAATTTAATAACAGATGTAAATTGGAAAGAGTAGCATCACAAACATTCTTTACCACTCCTACCTCCCTTAAAAAACTTTGAAATAATTTTTTACCAAATAGAAAACAAGCTCAAATTCGGAATACCGTCTTCCCCACACATTTGGCGTTTAGAATGAAATGCACAACCCACCTCAAACCTAAGAATATCCTGATATTTTTTAACAATTTCAAAAATAGTAAGAACCGAAATAACTACACCCACCATAACTAAATTACTAAATCCCAGAAAATGATAAGAACAAAAGAAATACAATCTGACCTCGGCGACTGGAAACCAAAAGAACACCTAAGATGCCAATTTCTCGAACAGTGCCAGATACTGAAGTCAGAAATCACGTTCACCCATGGGGAACAAGAACACATTGGAGCTGCCATACTCCTCTTCCAAAGTCAGGGCAAACACACTAACCCACTCATAGCTCCATAAAATCGCCAAATTTGGCGACAAAAAACATGGCGTCTATAATGCATCTGTACCTAAATATAAATATAAGCATATGAATAACATAAATGTCTTACTTCTGGGTTCTCCTCATCGTCCGTAATGGCATTCTCTTGATTTTCTCCGGACGAATTTCCAAAAATATGGCCATCCAACGAAGTGTACACGTTGGTCATTTCTAGTTATGCAAACGCCGTGTGAAGAAAAAGGTTCCGCACAGAATTCACTCTATATAAAAAAAAATAAAATGCAGTAAAATTTACAGTCGTGTTTAGACTTACAATTTTAACTCATTCATTCGATCCATTTTTCCCGTTGAAATAAAATGAAATTATATTAATAAGATTTCCCATCATGCGCAATTACGTAAAAGGCAGGGTCTGACCAGACAGTGTCGAGTTTTGATACTTTTCTATTTCGATGCCGCCAATCTCGCCAAGCAAACTTTTTGGGCGACAAACTAAAATTATTCTTTGTCTACAATACAGTTATAACGCATTAGGAAAAAGACGTGACTGATAAGATATGGACGCGTTTTGTTGTTATGGCGGTACACAAAAACAAATCATAACTGATAACTAAGCTAACTTTATAAGTCCTGTATATTTACTAAGTTTAAAAGTAAATTTAAAATTAATGAACCATTTCTGATTAATGAAAAGAAAACTATTAATCTGCAATCGGCTGTCATAAATCTCTTTTCGTTTTTTTTTTAAAAGAAACAAATATAACATGTATTTTCTTTTCACAGACTAAATTTAAAAAAAGTTAATAATGCTCATTTTGGAAGGCAGTAAATGAACACGGATGAAACAAAATAAATATGCTTGTACAGAAAACACAAAAATTCTACTAAATTCAACTGAGACATCTTAATTTTCTTAAATATATATGTTTTAAATGTATAATATATTATATTGTAATATAATCGCAATACTTACATAAATCGGAAAGGAAAAGTTTGCAGACCAGTTTTATAATACTGAATCAGTATCCATTCGAAATCGTCTGCAGTATAAAATGATTCCAAAAAATTGCTAAGAATTTTTTTCTATAAGATCAGAAAATTTTATTTATTGATTTGAAAATCTTTATTTCGAGTTATTCGATTTAATTTGTTATAAATATCCTTGAACCAAAACTTTAAACAATGTGATCAGATCATCTTTAAAGTGATCAGATATTTAAAACGAAATTTAGAAAAGTTCTGCCCCAAAGAAAATACGATTTCGGTTAGATGAGAGGAGATTCTTTCAGAAAATGATTGAAGAGCTTGTAATAATCTAACGGTTGGTGATGTAAAAATATCTCTTGATTGTTTTGCATTTATGATTGCATTTTAAACGCGAATTTAGTTTCAGTATCATAAATGTTGTAGCAGTAAAAACATCCCTATTCTTTACCAAGTAGACATATTTATAATCACGTGATTACAGCAGACGAAACTTGCGTCAAAAGAGGCGTACATCCTACTACTTTGATCCCGATTTTGATTGGCTGAAAAATTCCGACTTTGGCTAATCAACATTATCAGTACATTTACTACTTTCCTGGTCTTAAACACACTGGACTTGTTGACTACAAAAGTAAATATTTACTTTGTGAATGACTTCAAACTCGCTTTCTGATAATCATGGGTTGTGAGTATTTTTTTTTTTTATTTAATCTTGAATGAAAATTATAACTTAACGATAAATTTAAGCATAGATTTTCCGAATGCATAATGAGTTATTTCTTTATTTTCCAAATTGCTAAAGACTTATTTTGATCTGTCATTTATAGTTTCTTTTCAGGAGTGAATAAAACATCTAAAAGTTTTTATTGAAACAATCAAATCCATAATTCGGTGCTTAAAAAACAGTGAAATAATTGTGATTTGTTTTTTAAATAAATAGCTTGCATTAAGAGAATATTTAATTTGTTCTTTAAATTGACATCTTATTGAGTTTGCACTATCCAATTACAAAATAATGGAATGTATTTAGATTAAAATTTATATATTTAATTTTAGGTAATCAGTGTGTAGAATTATTTGATAGATATACTTAATAGATACTTATCTGTGTTAGATAAGATGTTACTTCTTATAACAAACTATTCTATGTATATTGCAAAAAACATAAAAATAACAATTAAAATTAGTATTCATAAAAAAATCAAAGAAATCCGATTTAAATCAAATAAATCTGATATTTTTGCTTTAAAAAAATCATGATTTTTTTCCAACCTTGAAATAAACTTCAGTAGGGATAATTTAATGACACAATGGACAAATCGCACATTCCACTGTGTTAGCTATTCTACAAATTTGGCTGCACTGCATGTATACTATACACATGTACTAGCCCTGGACCTTTATCTGTATATATATATATATATATAAGGGTTCCTATGGTCCTAAAGAACTCCTTAATTTTAGCTTTCATTTTTAAGGGCCCTGAAAGCTACTTAATTTTCCCCAAAGAACTTTAAAGTCTCATTAATTTTTAAATTGGAATGTGATCAATTTCTCCATCGACAAGATCCACAGTCCTCATGTGATTTCCTATCAATTTTCTTATTTGACAAATAAATAATCTTTGGTATACTTAAAAGGTTTAAAGTTAGCTGCCCTTTCCTAATAGCTAACAGTCATGCAGATTTTAACTAAACGAAGCATGGAGGTTGAGGGTTTGTAGATATTTGTTACTTATGGAAGTTTAATTTTCCTTGCATTGAGTGTAATAGAAAAGTCTAAAACTTTCTTCTTTCTCAGGCAACGTCAAGTATAATCAGCTAATATATATATATATATATAAATGATTCATATAAATATATATATCAGTCATTTTTAAACCCTCAGAAAGTACTGTTTATAATGTTTTTATTCATAATTTATTTTCAGTTTGATCACTGAAAACACTTTAGGTGTACATTTTTCAAAATTAGTTTTTGTCAAACAGATTTATGTTATATTACTTTTTATACATTTTTAAAAACTTAATTCTGAAATATGGTAGGGCATTTATTGAACATGCCTTGTCTGGTTCATAATCATTAAAATATATCCTCAGGAAATAGGGTTTATGTTGTTATGCCGTGTATTTCAAGTAGGTCCTTATAAAAAGTTACTTTGGTCCTTAGAAAGTCCTTAATTTTTGTTCTGGAAAAAGAGCAGGAACCCTGTATATATATGTATTATAATCTAAATGCATACATACACACATGTATGCATAGTAAGTTTTAAAATAAGCTTTTATTTTTAATGATCATAATTATCTTTTACTTTGAGATAATTTAGTATTTTTTTTAATTCTAATATCTAATGATTTTTTAAAGTTAATAATCAAAAGTATAGGAAATTAAGCAGCATAAAAGTTATAAATCAAGAATAACTATAATTTAATGACATTTATCGTGTTTGTACAGTTTGATTAATTATTTAAAATCAGAACATTCTTGCTTATATTTAATATAACTTAATTATTATATATAACTTAATGCATTTTTTACTTCCAATATGTATAAAATTGAAATTGTCATATGTGCATATTATTTATGTGCTTATTATCTAGATATATATTGTGTGTATATATATATATATATATCAATTTTTAAGTGTTTTTTATTTTTTTATCTTTTACAGACTTTTTATATTTCTTTTTTGGAAGAATGCTTTCTACTGGGCATGATAGGTAAAGAAAAGAAATAGTATATAAGAAAAATCTGAAATGTATATGGTAAAATAAAATTGTGTATAATTTGGTTTTTGAAACAATCGCAACAGAAAATAGGGTTGTTGAATAATCTTATGTATTTTCCCATCCTATGAAATGGTAAATTTTTGAAAGTTTAACAAGTTTGTAGGAATAAGCTAGAATAAGAATCATATAATGGAAAATTCACTGCTTCAGTTTTGTTATTTTAGTAAATGTTACTACTTTATGTGGTTTATTGGAATTTTTGCATTATACCAATTTTCTATAAGCATTTATACCCTTAAAAAAGGGTTTGGAAAAGTGGACCTTGTGTGAGACACTTTAAAAAGTAACCAGAGATTCTGGGGAGGGGGGAGTACAAAGTGACTTTTAGTGAGAATTATTTTTATGATTTTTGTCACTACCAGAGCTTGAATAAACCTCAAGTACTGTCATCTGGTGGTGACCAGCAATGTTTATATCTATTATATTGAGATTTTTCATCATGTTGATATTTTCCAATTAGAAAACTTTGTTTACTCTGAAAATAGTAACAATTCAGAATTATTCTTTACAAATAGTATATTTTTATTTTGGTTTTTAAACATTAACTTAAAATAAACATTTCTGATTTATATGAGATACCTGTGTCTGTAGTAGAGAAATCTGTACAAAACAAGTTAGAATACATTCAAAGCAGAGTTGGGAAAAAAATCATGATTCTTTTTAAAAAATCAGATTTATTTGATTTTTTTCTGAATTTTAATTTTAATTATTGTAGTGTTTTTATATTTTTTGCAATATACATAGAATAATTTGCTATAAGTAACATCTTACCTATCTAGTTTATTCGACACACTGATTACTTAAAATTAAATATATAAATTGAATCTAAATCCATTTTATTATTTTGTAGTTGGATAGGGCAAACTCAAAAAGATGTCAATTTAAAGAACAAATTAAATATTTTTTAATGCGAGCTATTTATTTAAAAAAACAAATCCCAATTATTTCAATATTTTTTAAGCATCGAATTTAATGGTTTAAATCAAAACACTGGCTTTTGATGCTTTATCCACTCCTAATCAGTTACGAAGGCTAGAACGAACAATACCAAAAGAAGAAAACTGTCTTTCCATTTCCAGCAAATGAAGCCACAGCTGTCGTTATTGGGTAGACAAACTGGATTTTCAGTTTTGTAATACTCTCTTTACATGAAATGAATTCCACTAGTCCTAATCCATCCTTGTACTACCCCTACTCCATACTTTCTGATGAACAACCCCTCCATTGTTGGAAAGCACATGCTATCTATTGACACTTATTGACTTATTGGTATTTCTGCGCTGACCGATTCCCAATTCTCCTGTCTTTGGAATAGAGGTTTTTAAAGAAGTGAAAAAAAAAAAAATGATTTAAATCAATGATTTTTTTTTTTTTTTTTAATCAAGTGATTTAAATCATGCCAACCCTGTTTTAATGTCCTGCAAGATTTGTCATTTTATAAAAGAAAAATAAAACGATATCTCATAATTCCTTTCTAAATATTTTTCTATTTTCCTAGTGATTGATAAAATTACTTAAGTTTAAATTCATCTGGTAAATACTGGAACATAAATGAAGTTGGCTGCTGTATTTGACAAATTGGTAAAAACAAAGCGTCGATTAAATGTCACAATGGGGTTTCAAATATATTTTTAAAGATGTAATGAAATTACGTTCAGTATCGCTGATCCATTTTAGGATGCACAACAAACTATGGATGTTTGTATAAGATATGTATTTTGTATTTGTATGTATGCATAATAAATATTTTTTTATGAGACTTAAAGTTTGTTGTACTTTGGATAAGGCTTTGGCCCTCACCTTAAAAAAATTCACTGCCATTTTGACTACAATAGTTTTTGTAAAATAAATTGGATAAAAACATACTTAGGAGCTTTAAACATTTCATTTGTGAATGATATACAGTGGAATCTTATTTAAGCTAAAAACTTCTGTTATATGAAGTACTTCTTCTTCCTTCTTTCTTTAAGTTTTCATATAGAATCACAGAATATTCTTGGTGTTTTCTTTCTATATAAATTTATAAATTCATGCTATATTGATGTGACTGGAAATGACCCTTGGATATTCTAATATGCAAAAATTCTTCTCAGTCACTGAGAATTTTAGATTTTGATCAAAACATTCTATGGACATGCTCAGGGCTCGATCAAGGCCAAGTTGAGCCCAGGACCTGCTAGTCCTTCACCCCCCCCCCAACCCTCCTTTCAAGGCAAAAAAAAGAAAATAGTTTTTAAAAGTGGATACAAACAAATATTTTGGGAGGAAAGTTTATATTCATTTTTTTATGTTTCTATACCTTTGTAGTACAGTCAAATGCCAAAAATCTGTAGGACTTAAACTGTAACACTTGCAGTTAAGTTTTTATATAAAAAATAAAACAAAATAGCATAGGTAAGATGAGCAAATAATAGCTATACATAGATTTTAAGACAAAATGAATAATAGAAAAAAAATAATAAAATTCTTAAGTAAATAACCATTGTATCTAAGTTTCGGAACTATAATAAAAAGTGCTCCTATTTCTTTATAACTGGCTGACATTTTTAATTTATGACTCATTTATATTATAGAAGATAAATGCTTTTTTTCCTTTCGTATTTTGTAAATTATTTTCTGAATGATTCCTATTATAAATGTTGAACGTCATAAACTTTTATTCCAGTATTATGTTCTTTTAAATACTGCAAACCATAATAAATTTCTTTATGTATGCTACGAGATATTTATAAATAAATGCTAGAAGTTTAAACTGAACATTTTAGATAAAATTGTCAACATTTTAACTGTTTTTATTTCATTTCTGAGTAAGGTTTCATGAAATATGACTTGAAGAATGAACAAAAAACATTTTCAAATATTGTTAGTTAAATTATTTAAAATTCAATAATTAAGTACCCAATTTTAGGTGGCCCAGGGCCTAGGCCCAGTCGGCCCGTGCTTTAATCAGGCTGTGAACATTCTATCATCTATTTATCAAAAGTATAAAAAAAGTCTATATTTTTCTTTTATCCTGTATCATTTATTGTAATATGTGTAGTAGTTTTAAAACATAAATCAATATGATTATCATTTTAAATCTAGTCATTCATGTCTTCTAATCCTGTACATAAATATTTGTAAAGCTTTTATAGATATTTACATACACTTATACTTGAATATATGAAGATATACACACACACATATATATATGACATGCCTACATTTTAGACATGTAATTTTAGCATAAATTGGATTGCTCAAATTTTTTATAACAAGGGAACATTTTTACCAATAGTAATTTGAAAAATACATTTAATAGCTGTTTCATTATTTTTAACTAACATGATAAATAATTTGAATTATCATGTATAACTTTATTATAACTTAATTGTGAATAACCAGGGCTTCATTGTTGCACAAGCTAACTGGCCCTTGATTTTTAAGGGCCCCAAAATTATTTATTATCCATTTTTCAAAACTCTTTGAAAATGAAATCAGTCAAGTTCTTTTTTACGTAACAAAACATATTAAGTTATGTAACAAGATCTAAAAGTCTCTTTGGTTCATTCAAGCAATATTGCACAAAACTATTCAAAATTATATAAAATCAAATACTAGTTTTTATTCTTATTAAAAATTACAAAAATGAAATGTCAAATTTATACTTTTTTGGTATTTATAAACTGTTTTATAGTTTCATGTAGAATATATGAAAGTTATTATAATTTGTACAAATTGGTTACCCCCAACAGAAGTTTAGTATAAGGTTCATTATACTAAACTTCTGGTGGGAGAATCGTTCCAACCGCAGGCTCTAAGCTCAACTTTCACCTGAGGCACTGGGTATAATTGAATAAAAATTATTTATGTAGCCTATAAATTGCTATTAATTTAATTTTTAGCTTCCTTTTATATAAAATATCATTAATTATTGTTAAAGGAATGCGTAGAAGATTTTTGAAATTTTCTGACATTTTAACTTTTTTCAACAGTTTTTGATTCTTTTTAACTTGTCATGTAAAAAAGTCAACCTCAACAGCGCAGAAGATGGTGAAGGAATTCCCATGACATTTTCATGTTTACAACAGCCAATAGACAAACAATAAACTGCCCTTCCGTTTGAAATTAAAGCCAGAATTGGCATAATTTGAGAATTTGCCCTACTGCGTGAAATCGCCTTATAGTTCAACTTCGGTTTAGTCTCTGCCACGGTTTGGTTTTGAAAGCTGACTCCGCCTGTCTTTTCCTTAGTACAGTTATTTAAACATTCAAGTGCAACAGATGCCGCATTGGGTTATCACTAGAGATGTAAAAAACCCGGAATTTTGAAGAGGTGGAAATAAACCCGGGAATTTTGGGAAGAAATCATTTTAACAATGTTTATATTTATTTTTTCAACAGTGGCTATTTAAGAACTAGCCTATTATTTCGAAGAGATTTTTTTTTTTACTTTTGGCAATATATATATATATATATTCAAGAAATAATAACAAAGAGCATTTAAATGATTTTATAGTAGCACTTATGTCGTTAATGACCTTGTTAGTCTTATCAAACACATGACTGGTTGCTTCGATTTTAATGGCTAATATAATCTAATCATTATATACGTTATTTTGGATCATTATTTATTATGTAAACGGCTTTAGGCTAAACTTTTCCCCCTCCTTTTATAATATAAAAATAAATATTTAAAATAACAGTTTATTATTTTTTGTAATGCATATATCATTTAAAGGTGTCATCCAATGACACTGTCGCATTTTGTGTCCAATTCCTATGCACGCACACATTATATATATATATATATATATATATATATATATATATATATATATATATATATATATATATATATATATATATATATATATAGAGAGAGAGAGAGAGAGAGAGAGAGAGAGAGATGTTATCCAAGAAAAATAATGATTTATATGTTTTGTGACACTACAGATTATTGCCTCATATTTATGTAATAATAATAAAAATATTGGATATTTCTCAAAGGAAAACTAGACTCCTACTTTCATGCTAAACATGATACCTTGCCAAATAGAGTAGAGGTAGTTAATCCGAATTATTCAATTTTTTGGCTGTTTGGCTTCCTTACACGTTTATTCATTACAGTTGCCAGTTAACTATTAATACCAAATCATTTGTGAAATGTAAAAATTGTCTCGTGCGATTAGGATAAAAGTAAACAAATACTTCAAAATTCCCATGTTTTGGAAATTTTCAAAATTCCCCTTAATAAAAAACCCGGGTTTTTTCCACTGCTCACAACTCTAGTTATCACCCCTCAACTGCTCTAAACTCCACGGCGATCCAATCCAATCCCCTTCGCACTTGGTGGCCACCTAGTCTTAGACGACACTGCGCGTTACACGCTTACTTTTAAACTAATATTACTTACCTTATGTCATTTTTGTAATATTTTCTATATTTATGTCATTTAAACTTTTATGTTATGTGATTTTCCATTTTATGTAAAGATAGTATCTTTTTCAGATCGGTTTCCCTCAGCGTCCGAAGATTTTTGTTTTAATGAATTCAAAAGTGTTGTATGTGTGAAAAAAATCCCGTCTGAATGTATCCAAAAAGAAAAATTTTTTTAAATAGGGTTCTTCTGAATTTTTGAAGGAAATATACATTTCGTATACCAGTCACCCAGTCTTAAAAAGAAAGATGTTTTCTTGCAGCATGTGCAAAAAAGAATTCAAGTACAAACAATCTCTAGCGATCCACGAACGCTGTCATTCGGGAGAAAAACCCTTCGTCTGCAGCGTGTGCGAGAAGGGCTTCCCGCTCCAAACGTACTTGATGAGACATCTTCGAATTCACACCGGAGACAAACCGTTCGCGTGCCACGTCTGCGACAAAACGTTCACCCAAAGAAGTATCTTGAAGGATCACGTTTCCATTCACGTGGAAGGCAAACCTTTCGTCTGCAGCTTGTGCCCCCAGGCGTTCAAGCAGCAGAGGTATTTGAAGAGACACCTGCGAGTTCACACGGAAGAGAAGCCCTACGTCTGCGAGGTGTGCCACAAGGCATTCAGGGAGAAAAGAGCCTTAACGCGGCGGCACAACTGCAAGAACAGGAAACCCGTGGTGTGTTACGTGTGCCAGGAGAGTTTTTCGAGGCAGGCCGATCTGGTGGCCCACGTCCGAACGCACGCCGCGGACTTGACTTTCTTCTGCGATCCGTGCCAGAAGAACTTGAAGGGCAAAGTGGTGATCGTCAACCATTTCCGCTTCCACAACGGAGACAAACGGTTCGAGTGCGAGGTGTGTCGGAGAGCGTTCAACCACGAGGACAGCCTGAACAGGCACAGGCTGACGCACAAAGAACTCTTCACCTGCGAAATATGCCACGAGAGCTTCGAGAAGAAGAGAGCTCTGAACGAGCACCACGCGCGGAATCACGTCGAAAAGAGGCGCTACTCGTGCGGCCTCTGCAGGAGGTCCTTCGCGTTGATGAGCACCTTGAAGTCGCACCTTCGGATCCACACCGGGGTCAAACCTTTCGCGTGCGAGGTGTGCGGCAAGAGGTTTTATCAGAAGACCAACTTAATGGGTCACCTTCGGAGCCACACGGGAGAGAAACCTTACGAGTGTACCGCATGCCGGAGGGCGTTTTCCAGAAAAATTTCTTTGAAGACGCATCTCTGTCATCAAGATGATGCCGCGCCCTCCAGTGAAGTCACTTAATCCAAGATGGTTATTCGAAAAGTAAGTTGAATGACTGCCTACGGTTTAATCTTTACTCTGCGGGAGTTTGGTCGCCGTTCATGTAAACGGGAGAGAGGAAGCTTTAGCGGTTTTCCCCTTTTCGGCCAAGCCCTCCGGAAAAAAAACCTGTGATTGAGAATGTTTCTGATGACAGTAGTACCAAAGATGTCATGTTCCAGTCCCGAAAGGGCTAAGCAGTTGGTGAAGAGCCAGATGGGACATTTTTAATTTCTTTTTACAAACACTTAGACGTAATCGCATTTAATTATGTGCCATCCTCCTGCCCTCCGTGCCAGAATGTCGTGGCATCCAAATGTCTGAATTGAAGGGACTGAACTCTTATTCTTATCGTTCTCGAATTCCTAAAACGTATTTCACGGTCGGGTCTACTCCTTTTCTTACCCCATTTATGTCAGAGGCTGGAATTCTTCCATTAATGCATTTCATGGGTCAGAAAAAAAAGTTTAACCTTATTTAAATGTTAGTTGGCCCATTGCTGTTTTGTACCTAATTCAGTGTTTGAACCTGGCTATAGACGTACTACTAAAGACCCTTTTACTTGTGAAAATTTTTTTTACATTGATGTCCTTAAACTAGGGTTGGCACGTTTTTGCCAAAGGTAGAAAAAACCGTCCTGGCAAAAATACATTTTTGCCACTTTTTGCCAAGTGTCAAAAATGAACATGTTTTATTTACGGGTATGTAACTATTTTAACTTTTACTAATTTTAACTCTAATCTAAAAACACATAACATTTTTTTTTTTAAATATAGAATATTCAATGCTTTATTGGAACAGTCATCGAAATCTAAAGTTACACTACCTTGACATACAAAAAAAAAAAAAAAAAAAAAAAAAAAAAAAAAGACAAAACGAAGATTGTCTTTGCAAGTTTTTATGTGCAATGTTGTTTTTAATGTCATTATTAGCTTATTTCCCCTACAAACTGTAGGTTTAAACGTTTTTAGTACTTATATAATATATATATCTTATATATGTATATATACACATTACAATTAAAGACAACATTACTCTATTAAATTGATAAAGAAAACATTTTTTATCCCATGCCTCCATCATCCTATAAATTTATTTACAAAAATAGAATATTGTATTTTCATTACTTAACATCCATGAAAATTATTTTAAATTGTCAAATTAATACTAATGAAATACCTCATTAATATTCTGATTGAAGTCTCCATTGTATTATGTACAAAATTATTGATTATTTTTTTATTAATTATTTTGTACAGTTTTAAAATCCAGCCAATTTTTTTAGATTTTGCTGGTTTTTACCAGGTTTTTTCCAGTTATTGCCACTGTCCTGGCAAAAATACTATTTTGCCGTCAAAATGACCAACCAATTACAAATAACTCCCGCAGGACTACGCTTGGCAGAAACGGATTAAACCTCTTTCAGTTTAGTCTTTCACCACAAAAATTCCTACGGGGACGAAATTGGCAAATGACCGCGTTCTGTCGAATGCGGGAATTATTACATTCCAGAACTCACTTTCCGAATAAACCTTGTGTGCGTTTCCTTCTGGTACATTCCAAACGAATTTATTTATACATCAACAAATTGCATGTTTTTATTCACTAGTTTCCCGAAACCCGTCCTCCTAAATTTTCAATTGAATAATAATAGTCTGTTTTCGAAAAAAAAATGCCATTAGTATGTCTCATTAACCGTAGAATGCTATTCTGTTCCTGTCGAACGTTGTTAAGTTTGCGAGACAACGTTTTAGACCAGTTAAGGTATCCGTCTACGTTGAAAACGTCATTTTTTGCCGACAATCATAATTTTTTTAAAAATTTCTCTCTTGTAAAATTTCTACTTTTAGGCTTCTAAATCTGTTTTTGTTTTGTTTCCACCGCAGTTTAAAGAAAAGTGACAGCTGTCAAAAGAAAACAGAAGTGGCGACTTCGGAACGGAAAGTTGGGAATTTAAAGCATTTTAAAGAGAATTTTTTGGTCATAACTTTTTAAATTTTCGTGAAGATTAGTTTAAACATTTTTCTAGCTTTTTTAACAATTAGCAACTTGGCAATGAGAAAGTTTCGAAGCAAGAAAGTGTGGGGAATTTAAAACATGTGTTTTAATTTTTTAATAGTTAAAGTTGCTTTCGTAAACTTCAAATGCGTTTTTCTCGAAGCGGTATTTTTAATAAAATGTCGATACTTAAAATGTGATTTCTCGAAAAGTTCTTAAAATATTTTGTCGGAAATTATTATGAATGCTTTCGATAGTATTCACTAGCGAACGACCTAAAAGCTTTCAATTGGGATCATTTTTAATGATGTTACACTCAGATATAAAGGTGACGAAAATTCGTTAAAAATTCGACGTGTACGATTTTGAAGGACCAGCATTTTTTACCAAAGGTAAATGAAGCAAAGATTTTAGGTGATTCGCTAGTCCAGCGTATAAGAAATGGGTTGCATCAAAAAATATCGAAATAATTTAATTTATTAAAAAAATGAGACCTTTTGAAAAAACCCTATTTTTTTACTCAATTTTCTTCATTTATTAAAAATTTTATAAAAACTTCTCCAGGAATCAATGATTTAAGTGCAGTTCTCTATGATAATATAAAAAATAAATCTAAAATGTAAAATCATGAACTCGTTTTTACGTTTAAAGAAAAAAGTTCTCCGAACGTAGACGGATACCTTAAAGGTGTGGTGTCATTTTGAAAAATGATGAAAGTTGTTTCCAGTTTATTGTCGTCTCCGAGATGCATTCCATGAGTGTTTGCTTAACTTTCAGGGAGTTCTTTGTTGTAAGATTCAAATAAAATAAATTGTGATACATTTCTGGACCTTCTGAAATTGTGTCTTCCTTCCACGCAAACAGATACCTGTTGGATCGATGCCATTGCTTACCAAACATTTGGGGATCGACTCATTTTATGCAAAAACTATCGTTCGCCACTCGCGTCATTATTTTTAAACTAGCCTATAGCCCGTCGTATGAGGGGATTAATAGAATTTTAATATTCCAGAATTCTAAAGTACACTATGAGACAGGTAAAAAAAATGGTTTGTTTTTGGGCTGAGAATTTATCTTGCAACAAAAAATAATCGACAATTAAATTTAAAATGATCCCATATGTATGTAATATATTATTTAATCCAAATATAAATGAAAACTATTGACGTCCTATCTAAGTTCAGCGATAAAACGAACGAAAATAATGCAGACGAAATTTAAATAATTTAAAATAAGAAATGATTCAATGAGATGGAATAGCGTCATAAGGCTAGAAAAAAAAATGTTATTTTTGCCTATTTATTATGTGATAAATTGAATCGCCTGCCGGGGAAAATAAAGCTTGAAATAATGGCATTAAACGCTCGAAAAGGGGAGTAGGGGTGGATTTCGAACGTTTTAAAGACGACAGTCATTTTCGCTGTGATATGAAACATATTTATACCAATTTATTTTAGAATCGGATCGATAGTGTAAGAAAAGATAAACTTGACTCCCTTTGAATTTTTCTAGAATTCAATATGGCTGCCTCTATCCGTTCCAGGTACAACCGCTTCGTAATTTTGGGGACAGATAACTTAGGCTATTATTATATAGGGGATGGGTGCTATTTATATAGAAATGAGGTAAATGAATGACATGGTTTTAACCCTTTTCAAAGGACAGTGGAAACCACCTGTTGACATTTCTTTCTCTCTCCTTAGAAAAGATTTTTTCGACTTTCTATGTTTCTGACTCCGCTACACACTTAGTTTATGTTTCTCTTTCAAATAGACGTTTCTATAGTTTTGCAACGAAAAATACCGAGAGGTCTATTTTTCATCCCCAAATACAAATAACCAAAACAACACTTATTAGTTCGTTTGGCTATTTATTTATTACAATATCCCCTATATAATAATAGCCTAAGTGATCTGTCCTCGAATTTATGAAGCGGTTGGACCTGGAATGGATAGACGGGCATCCATATTGGGTTCTTGGTGAGTGAGGGTTAGCCAAATTCAAAGGGAGTCAAGTTTATCTTCTCCTAATCTATCGATCCGTTTCTAAAATAAATTCGTATAAATAGGCTTCCTGTCACAGCGAAAAATACTTTAGTCTTTAAAACGTTCTAAAATCTACTCCTTCCCCCCTTTTTCGAGAGTTTCAGGCACTATTTCGAGCCCTATTTTCCCCGGTTAAGAGCAATACATTAAATTAATCCATTTATCACATAATAAAGGGGTTAAAATAACATATTTTTCTAGCTAATGCTAGAAAAAATGCCGTCATTCCTTTGGCCATCTCCTTTAGTCATCTCTTAATTTAAATTATTTAAATATCGTCTGCATTATTTTCATACGCTTTATCGCTGAACTGAGATAGGACGTCAATCATTTCCTTTAAATATTTGGCTTAAATAATAGATTAGGTACATGTGGGATAACTTTGAATTTAATCATCGATTATATTTTGTTGCCATGACAATTTTATCGCCGGTATTAAGAATAAATTCTATCTACCTCCAGGTTGTAGTGGAAATGCTAGTTTCATTCTATCCTTCCATTATTTACTGTGGCAAAAAAATAAATAAATAAAATAAAGAATGGGAAGAACTGAACGATCATTTCGACGTAGCTAAGAAAACTTCGAATTATCTTTCCAAATGAATTCGACGTGATTCTAAACTGTATTCGCAGTATCGGGAGACGTTAGAGGAGTATGAATATAAACAAATTATGGAGCGCGTACCAGATCATTCTCAGTCAAAAAACAAACCATTTTTTTTACCGCTCTCATACGCTACTTCACAATTCTGGAAAATTGAAAGTTTTACGGATCCCGTCCTAGGACGGGCTACAGGCTAGTTTTAAAAATAATTATTCATTACTCTCTCAATATTATGAAGAAAGTATCATTTTCACGCTGTACGAGAGGACGGTGTCACAGTCGTCTTCTTCCTTCACCCCCTCCCCGAAAAAAATTTTTGTACCGCAAAGGAAAGTTTAAAGAACTTGCATTTATAAGGACGATAGATAACATTTATAACTCCATTCCATTAAATACCGAAGAATTTTCAGTCGCGAACTTGTTTAGCTTTGAATGAATACGAGCCAAGCATTAATCCTTCGTTCCTTTAATTCCTTTTCATTCCAATTATACTTTGTCGTATTTACAATCTAATAAATAAATGTTAATAATAAATAATATATAAATATTATGCAGTATGACATTAAAAGACATAAACTTAAATGTCCAACCAGTGGGAAGTGGCAAAAACACTTTCCGATAAAAAACCTAGAACTAAAATGACAGTGGCCTCCGCTTAATGGGATCGCGATTAACGTTATCAATCGCTTATTGTTATCGATATCACTGGGTCCCGATTTCTTCTATTCATTTGTATGTTAAAATGATCGCTTTATGGGATCGTGACATCGGTTCATGAGATCCGTTTTCCAACCTCGTTTTAGCTGGCAAAGGAATATTCACGATGTATTCAGGAGGAACCCGTTCTTTTCCTCCCCTTCGCTGTTGTTTGAAGCCCCGTTTACATGAGCCAAAAGCAGCGTAGAATGCAAGGTAGATACGCGAATTGTACTCCCCTTTCAAGAATTATCCCTAACTAGGGAAAACATTGAGGGGTAGAAAGAACCCACCTTTCTACCCGGGTAATAGCAGAGTTTACTCTCCTTTCCCATCATCCTTTGCGCTTACAGAGGATTGCCGTCCCGTATGATCACGTGACTTCTAGCGAAGATCCCGGCGAAATGGAGAGTAGAAATAATTGACCATGTAAACGGGTTTCTCCGACCCTCCAAGCAAAATCCCTTTACCCGGGTAAAAAGAAGGGTACATGACTAGCACATGTAAACGGGGCTTGAATTTCCGAGAATTCTCCCTTTTCCACTTAGGGAAATGGAGAATGACCAAAGGAGTGCAGGTTTACACGTTCCTGGAATTTTTCAATAATACGCACACCCTGCGGGGGGTAAGTGGTTGTGAGATAAGCAGAAGGCAACACCTTCTTATCGGAACTGAGAAGGAGCGTCTTCCCATTTGATGCCTTGATCGCCTACGTACAGCTTGTCGACAGGGAAGCCAGAAAGAGAAACGATTGAACGTTAAAACAAAAGATGAGAAATTTTAAATCGTTTATGACAGGTTGATGATGATGACAAACCATTTATCCATGAACTTCTTAGAAAAAACTGTAGACAGTCCACAATGGATCCATTTTTTAAAACTATGTATACAATTTTTATGTTTTAAAGGATAATATGCAGTACATAAATATAAGGTGTGCGTTTTCATTTTGTTTTGAAATTTAGTACGGGGGAATTAAAGGGGGGGGGGGGTAAATGTATCTAACTTTGTATATCGTTTATTGTTATCTCAATCGGTTATTGTGATCGAAATCACGGTGTCCCAACGGATCCCATTAAGCGGAATCCACTGTATTAACTTAATCTAATAGTATAAATATTTTCTTAAATCAGTCTGAACTCCAAAAGTATTTAAATAGACCGGGGTGTGAGGTATAAAGGCCCTTTAAAGTTTAATTCATGAACGATACCATCTCCATTTTGACTGCCCTAAACCTACGTTGGCGGGAACAGGAGTTCACTCGGAATGAGCCAAAACGATCCCTGGAGGAATTTGGCCTCGTTTCGGTTCGACCGAGGATCCATTGGAAAAAGTTTGGGAAAATGTTTAATTGTCAAATACGTCGTAATAATTAAAAAATATATAAAAAATGGGCATCCATAGAAGAGTGTCGAAAAACATTGAAATGAAAAATGTTACGAGTTTCGTGTGCACTTGAGCTTCTGGATCTCAAAATGAAATTGTTCGTGTCCCGTACAAAGTGGAGGAGAACATAAAGTTACAACGTTGTTATACTGCCAGGTTGTAGGTCCAGTACACGGCGGCGAACAGCACGAAAGACAGGGGGAAGTACCGCCTGCAGAGGACGTCCATGCGGTGACCGTCGTCCACTCGGAACCTCAGCCCGTCTCTCAGTCGGTTCCAGAACGAGGAACATTCCCGAACTTCCTCCGTTTCTCGGGACGGCGACGGGGATTTCGGCTGCTCCGCTTTCCTTGGCTGCAAAGGGGAAACGGACGGGCTGTTACTTCTTCACACAAAACTAGAGAATGAAACTTCTAGGAGGGGTAGTGAACACACTGTCATGGAGACAGAGGCTGCCACACTTCATTTCCATATTTTGGACACCCTCCCTCCCTTGTTGTAACACATACCGGGTGGCCATAATTAAAGTGGCAGTGCTCACAGTGTTCTGTAGCGCGATCTCTTTGCGAGAATGACGCCACATTTTGTAGGAAGATTAAACAAGACGGAGGACGAAGGGTTCCGCGAAAAAACAAATGAGTTCCAAAAGTCGCCTAATTTTCTATTACACAGCGCTAAATATTCCCCTAGCGGCAACTTTTGGAACTCATTTGTTTTTTCGCGGAACCCTTCGTCATCCGTCTTGTTTAATCTTCCTACAAAATGTGGCGTCATTCTCGCAAAGAGATCGCGCTACAGAACACTGTGAGCACTGCCACTTTAATTATGGCCACCCGGTACTTGCAATTTAGAGAAAAAGCACTTGATTGCACTACATTATGGATCCTATTTCCCGTTTTGTTATCACGTTTTAACTCTGTGCTTGAATGACGTTTGTAAATATAACAATAGTGATGACACAAAAAAACAGGATTAATGAACAATAGCCATAAACTATTAATATAAAAAATCAACTAAAAACAATTTATTTAGGAAATTTAAATTAAATTTGGTCTATTTTACCGTAAATCTTATCTTTATGTTAAGTGACACGAGGAGAGAAAAGAATGCAAGCGTTTCCTTTCGTCCCCATTTGGGTGATTTGTTAAATAACTTCCTCCTCTGTCAGAAAACCCCCTGCTTCTCTCCCAGCGTGGGCCGCCCCATAGATAGGTGGTTGCGCTACGTGTTTTCGGCGACCGATTTGTCACCGAAAGCAACAGACTCTGCGTTCCTTGCTCCTTTTTGTCCGGTTACGTTCCCGCTCGGGTTTTCCAGGCTGCACTCGGTATGGCAAAGTGTGTCGCGGCTGCAGAGGCAGTTGCGACATTCGTCAGAAGAGCACCGATATCATGCTCAAAGTGGTTTAGAAGCGTGCAACCACGAATTCCACGGTTACAAAGTTAATCCAAAGCCAACAACGTGAGTAGCGATAGTACTCAAGAACTGCCAGATAAACGAGATCGGCCGTGCGACGACGACAAAATCGTCGTCGAACATCCGCTGCTGGAAAAGCGAGTCGTTCATCGGGGTGCATTTGACGTCGGACGACGACAGTCGTCTAAGATTAACAGCAAGTGTAAGAAATTTCGCTTGTTTCAAGGTTGTCATGACAAGGTTGCCACAGTTTTACAGCAAAATAGCGTTGCAAAAGAGGGGTCGCTTTATGATCCGTCTCACTTGCAGGAGTTTTGCTGCAAGTTTGTCGCGTCCAATTTGTTATGACAATCTAATATCCAGGGAAAAATCAAATTTGCTGCAAGTATGCGTGCTATCTGGGAAAGAATTAATAACTGAAAGTGAAGGCCAAACGGAAGACGGGAGGTTCATACATTTCGCTTTATGGTTTTTGGAGAGCTGAAATTTCAGTGTCTGTTTGTTAAAGCAAATGAACGAGTGGTGACTGACCTGCGCGGGCAGGCATGCGTTGTAGCAGACGGCGAACTCTAGAAGCGTCGCGAACACCTCGAAGATGCATACGAACAGCCACACGTCCATCGCCGTGATGTAGTTCACACGAGGAAGCTGAGACTTGTACTGCTGCACCTAAACACAGACAGAGTGGGGAGAACTAAAAAAAACTGTTGAAAGGAGGACGCCGGAACATTCTATTATAGAGAAAGTGCATGTTTCTAAACAAATACGAGTGCTGACGACAACTCCACTTTTCGTTGGCAAAACAGGGCTTGCTTTCTTTGCATCTTACGAGCTTCGATAGGGATCACGTATACAACGAAACTAAATTTTATTGAAGGGAAGGGGAAGGAAACATCAGAAACTGGACGAGTCATTCAAAATAGATTTTTTTTTAGAACTTACAAAATTATATATGTATATTTTTTTTAAATTAAACCCTTTGCACGGTACTATTAAGTATCAAAATCAAATTATAACTACTTTGATTGTGTTAACGGGCACAATAAACTGTTACATACATAAGAATCGAATAAAAATGGGCAAAACCCGATCATTTTAAGGGTAAAAAATAATTACATTTATAGGTACAGTATTTCTCACAAAAAGATAGAAAATACATTAGAAATAGGAGAAAAAAAACTTAGTAATAATAAAAAAATTCTTAGAGCATGATAATTTTATATAATCTATTACATTACAGTGAGGTTAAAGTTTTAGTACCATTCTGAAAATGCCGTCCATTCTCGAAAAAGAACTTGGAGTCCAGTCTTGTCTTTTCAAAGCTTTTATCCAAAGCATTCGCAATGTAGGATCTTTAGGAAAGAAATAAAATCCATACTTTTCACCTTTTTTGAAACGCTTAGTACAGACATGCGTAAAACAGCTTGTTACTATTTTCAGGTAATTGACAGAAGTGAAACCCCAATAAGAAGCACGATCCGTAGGAAATTCAAATGCTTTGCCAACGAGGAAGGGGAGCTGCAAGTGTTGCTGACACCTGACGTCATCCGCACATTCTCTATAGGAAGCCCGACGGGCTCGGCTGTGACTTCGAGTAAAACTTAAATGTATTACGTTGGTTTGGATGGCTAGGTCTACTTTTTGGCAGCACAAGTGCTGGTGACACCGGGTTCTACCGATTAAAGTGGGAGTAAGTTTAAAGCCATGAGTGGGATACGAACTCCGGTACCGAAAAGTAGCGCCCTACCCATTCCCTTAGATGCATGTGTGCTGTCCCCTGATAGAATGCGTCCATAGTATAAAACAGTCTACAGCTTCTGCGACTCGGTGACGTTCCAATATCTCCACATTGGGAAAGGAATATTTTGTAGGGATCTGACCCAGACGAACGTTTTCAGAGACAGCCAATAAGGCTATTTCACGAAGCAGGGCACATCTCAAAACTTATGACAATTCTGGCTTTAGTTTCAAACGGAAGGGCAGTTTATTGTTTGTCTATTGACAGTTGTACACGTGAAAATGAAGGGAAATGGCATTATAATAGTTCGTCATGTTGCGACAAATTGCCTTATAGGTTTTAATTCTTTTCCCAAAAACTGGTATAGATGAGATAACTTTTTCCCTTCGTATTGTGAAATATTTTAACCGTTTAAGTGCTGAAGAGTTTTCTTATATATGTGCCAATAGTGCGGAATAAAATGCGTAATCATTTTTAGGAGAACAATGGAAATGGTTATCATTAACACTCATGATTATGTAACATGTCTTTTTTACCGACAAAAATATTCTTTATTCTCACTTATGACAAGAATGTTTTTCTGCACCCATTCCACGAATTCCTTTTTTACATAGAGCGCCAATGAAGTTGGATAATCTCATTCCATTACCATTTTTTTTTACTGTATACATCGCATTGTCGCAAGTTTGGCCATTTTTCTAAAGAAAACTTTGTCCTTATGGGTCGTCTTCCTGTGTTGCATTTTTGCTCGCTGACCATTTCTCCTCTATAGCATACGTAATGACACTTGTCGAGAAAGTGAAAACAGTTTCTCATTTATATAAAACAACGAAAAGTTTTTTTTACTACAAATAAATAAATAAATAAAACAAGCTCATTTTGTCTACCGTACCACGGCTCTACTGCATGACTACTTACAAACTGTATTTTATTTTACGTCTTATATTATTAAAAATCCCAATGGAGTCAAATGAATACAAACTGCGATGGATACGAATTCGACTGCTCTCGATAGATGCGAAAATGATACTAACCGACAGCAGCGTCTCCGCATTTTCGGTACAAAAACAAGAGAAGCGCTTCTCCGCATTTTTGGCACGTAACAAGCGAAGCGCTTCGCCGCACTCAAACGGTTAAGCGTCTAATATTTTTCTTAAATTTAGAACTTGCAAAAAACAATAATAAAAGAATGATCTTGAAATATTTCAAGGTTACGACAACGATTCAGAGTCGCCAGGTGTAAATCAAAAGATATACCAGTCTTGACACTCTATTTTTCAAAGTACAACGAAATGAAGCACGGCGTTCCTCATCCGTTTTAGACGTATGCAGGACCGTAGCCAGAAATTATTTTCGGAGGGGGACCAAGGGAGAAAGACATCTTTATTTGTGAATTGACTTTATTTGTGAATTTGTGAGAGAAAGCACCATATTTCCGGCCAGCGGCCCAGGAAAACTTTTATGGTCTGAGCGGTTGTTTTTTTAAGAGAATAACTGTTTATGTTCATGTACAGCTAGGCAGATAGCACGCACGAACACAAACATCGGACATTGTTTATCTACAAAATGGTCTTTCAAAATTTCGGGGGAGGACCAGTCCCCCAAATCCCTCCCCCTGCCTACGGCCTTGTACGTATGGATGTATTGTTTGTAGTAGCATTCTTGTACTTTGCATGCGTATGTGTTTTTATGAGATTAAGACCCTCCCCCGTGCCTACGTCACTTGGGTGGACGGAATGCTCATCTTCGTACCTGCGTGCAGAGGGTGAGGAGGGAGGTGACGCTGAGGGCGACCCTGGCCGGCGCTGCCTCTGGCCTCAGCCAGAAGGTGACCCAACTGACCGCCACCACGAGCGACGAGGGGAGGTAGATGCTGACCACGCTGCCCGTCAGACGACGCACCAGGGTGAAGTTCGCCACCAGGTACGTGAAGTTGGCTGCAACAGAAAAGAACGTCACTTTCTGCTATACCATTATGCCCACGTTCATAAGCACAAGCACTGAAACACACACACACACACACACACACACACACATATATATACATATGTATACATATATATACATATATGTACATACATATATACATATATATACACATATATATGTATGTGTGTGTAATATATCAAAATTAATTAACTCTAATATTTCCCTAAAAACCTCCTCTCTCCCATTTTAATTCATTTAAATCTTTTTCCCGGCCTCTAAATGGTTTGGTTAACAGAGTATTTTCCACTTAACATTTCCTTTCTGTCCTAAAACTGTAAAATTTCTGTCTATACAGCACTTTTACCAGTTGTCGGCGGAACATGGTTTCGCGTTTTGCTGATATTGCATTTAATTCTCTTATTAAGTTGTTTTCTACCGTGGGAAAGTTCTTTCTGTCATCGCTCTCGGGTGCACCTCTGTTCGATCAGAGGGAACTCTGGGGCTTTTGGTTGTCTATTGCCCAGAAGATTAGATATGTGTTCCTGCCGCTCTGGAATAAAGTTTAAATTAGACTGGTGCCATGTTCTTCAATGTTGGCCCGACTGCATTTTTATGACGTCTAGCTGTTGAGCTTTCTCCTTCTCAAGGAGTTTTATAAAAAATGGATTACATATATATATATATATATATATATATACATATACACATACATACATACATACATACATACATATATATATATATATATACATATATATATATATATATATATATATATATATATATATATATATATATATATATATATATGGGGAAGGGTTGTGAATACACACGAGTGAGCGTTAAGCGCTCCGTGTTTTTAAAAATTTCTTGGAAATTCCTTGTTTTTATGTTGTTTTTCATCCGTTCAGTTAAAAGGAATAGCAGGGGAACTTGGTGTGGTATCTAGCGATAGCTTTGGATTAGGGTGATGGCTCCGTAAGGCATGTGGTACCATCTCTTTTGGAAGATACCAGAAGTGGCTTTTAAAAGCACTATTGACATTCTCATATAGTATGGCATGAACAAGTTTGCATGGAGAACATATATATAGGAGTTATATAGGAGAACAAAGCATATGTAAATCAGTTATGGCAGAATCTCGGAGTGCCGTAGATGGGCGTAAAAAAAGTCGTCAAAATCATGCCCATTAGCAACTTGTAGTTTTGAAGTAACCCCTGTATTTGCTTCTCAAGTTGAAAAAGAAAGTATGTTCCAAAAGTAATGAGAAAAAATTACGTGAATTAAATAATCCTACTTACAAAGAAAACAGTTCAAAGTATGCGCACTGAGTAGCAATGCAGTATTGTTGCCAGTGGTTGAAACTGTGTTCGAGCTGCCTTGTGGTTGGACATCTTTCGTGTTCTTTTTAAGTCTGTCACGGGACTATCGTGGATGAAGAGAAACATGTGTTTTGGGGTCACAACGAACGCTGTGTGAGGACAATCCTGCTGCCGCCGATGTGTGGTTTACCTTTTCCTTCAATTGCTTCAACACTTTCAGGCAAAATTGTGCATTCACAATTGAAAATTGTGTAACTGATTGTAAACTTAATCAGCGGTCAATGTCCAGAACATTTATGTTTTTAGTGTTCTGTCGGCTGCTTCTAAATGCAGTGTCTTGCAGACAAAACTTCATGTTTGTAAGCCTCCTTTAACAATTTCATTACGACTTTTTATCAAGTTTAACGCAAAACTTTGTTGCATAGAATGGTGTAAGGAATTTTGCACCCACGACTCATGTGTGTCCTTCACGCCATCTACACAACAGCCCCATTGACCCCTTTCCACTCGGCATGTCTTAGGGCAAATAAGAAGCTGGCCGACAAAGGGGCTAATAAGGTTTTTCGGAGGAGCTTCTTTATGTTTTTGCAGGGCCTCGGAAAAGGAGGATGTGCTCTTTTCGGAAGGGCTCAAGTTTCCAGACACCCTACGCCCCCAAGGAAGGGAGAGAAGATCTCGGAATAGAGGGGTTGGATTCGAGCCGGCGACCGACACACATCCCTCTGCTTTAAAGGGGAGAACTTTATTCCTTCTTTTTCTTCTCGGACATGTAAGCTCGGTCATGCAGTTTTGATTGTTGACAGGCTCGGAGACTCACAACTATGATATTTGATTTACTTTAATTGTGTCTTAAATGTTGTAAATAAATTTGTTTTGTCCGTCTAAGCTTTCGGAGGAATCCAGTAACAGTGCATCCCATCGACAGTGGACGAACATAACTGCCCCAGTACAGTAGGCGGGCAGGTCCCACGCTAACATAGCGCACAAGAAAGTGAGTGCGCTTACTGATAGCTTAATAGCTTAATGATTTTAAGCTTAACAATGAACCTCTCTTAGGTCACTGATCCTATTCTGGGATTTAAGAACAGCTTCTCGACAGTTGTAGAACGTCATTGACATTCCAATATAAATTTCTGAGCCACCTAGATTCCTTGACGATTTGCCAGAAATACACATAAAAAAATTCTCATTACTTCTGAGACATATCTTGTATTTCAACGTGTGTAAAAGTTTAGCCATACAACGTGCGTTATGCCTCGCTGGTTAATTTCACGCTTTGATAAAATTTCACATAAAAAATAGGAAGTGAATCGAATAAGCAACCTGGAGAAACAGTGGAAATGATGAAACGAAATAAGGTGTGAACAGTATTCCCAATCAATTTGCTACTCAGATCACGAATGTAGTTTTAAATGGGATTCCTAGAAAGACAGCGATAGAATCAAAAATATTTCTGGAGATCGTTTGGAAGCATTTTCCGTGAGGTTCTTCATTAAGTCCACTTCCCGTGATATCACCGTACCCACACTTCGTCTGCTACCCTATTGCAGTTGAGTTATGTCACAGGCTACTTCTGCGTCATAATGACGTCAGATCCCAACAGAGATGGGAATTTGGTACCATAAATGTCCCTGTCTGATATCATTATGACTCAGAAGCCGCAAGTCGATCGAAATAGGGTAGCACCCTTGCTTTCCCTCGTGTTCTACTACAGTTGTAACTTCTACTTCTACTTCCTGGAGTAGAGTTGCTTTACGGTAAAAATTCTCCAAAAGCAAGATTATTTATCTGTCACTGTCAGGGGTTGCCAAAATGGGGTTAATGCATCCGGAACATTATTCGATAAAACAAGTCAAGTAAAGTCAATCCCCGGTCGTCAAACTGTAGAACTCACCGTAAGAGAGTCTGATGGTCATGGCATGCGTGGAAGGGACGTCGAGGTAGTACTGCAAAAGTTCGGTCGGCCTCAGGAATTCGATGGCCGACCCCGTAAATGGGCTCGACTCGTCGTCGAACCACTTTAACAGCGCCACGTCGTCGAAGGTCGTCACTGCAATAAAACCAAAACAGACGAATGAAACAGGCATGCCTAAACCAAGCTACTGCGCAATAGTGAGTATGACATATATGGTAGTTAGCGCCGGGAGTCCTCACCATTAGTTCGATTAATGGTTCTATTGAGCAAAACTGACAAGGAAGCATTTTCGGATCCATTCACCCTAAACTATAAACCTGCCTGTTTGTAGGATGAAAAACTTGTTGAACTGATATCGTCCTTTTATAGAACAGTGTTGCTAAAAAGGCACTCTCTGTGCGAAACTGCATAGGCTTAACACCAAAATAGTCTGGATATAGAGGTCCATTCTTACGCTAACCCATAAGAAGACGAACTGAAGATCAGTACGCCCCGACAGCTATAAAGCTGATGCTGACAGACGAGAGTTCCGTCAGGGTTCGATTTTACACCGGTAAGGAGCAAACTCTACAAAGGTGAGGAGAATTTTTACACTGACCCAGGCTGATGAGCCCCTATAGCAGTTGAAAAAATGAATGGCCAGTCACCACGACAGCTGTAGAGCTGCAGCTGACCTACGTGAGGTCCGTCATGGTTTGAAGCTGAATGTGGTCAACCCCAGTAAGGAACAAGCAGTAGAGAGGCATGTTCTGGTCTACCAGGGAAGACGCTAGGGAGAAAGATCACTCAGGTACCCCGGGTTCGTGAAGCCCGTACACTCCTGAAGGAGAAGTGTCCCTGGGGACTACTCTGCAAAGTTAAGCTCGACAGGAAGACCCAGATCAATAGGGCACCTCGGGCTCGTGACATCCGTCTATACCCAAAGGAGGTTTACCCCTGTTTAGCACTGCCGAGAGAGACGTTGTTCCCCCGTCTGGATAAAAACATTCAATAAAATCAAACCTAAAACAGAGCGTGACACATGCTAGGAGGAGAGCTGCTTTATATAGATTCCAACATCAACCCCGTACGGGCAGAGGTTTTGTTCCTGGGTTAGCCCAACCTTACATGGAGGGCGGTCATCCTGTAGTTGTGTGTGTGGTATTGTATCGCATGCACATGTACTTACTGAACGTTACAATGAAGAGACACTGCTGCGTGTCGAAGGGATAATGCCTGAAGTTCATCACGCAGGTCGCCTTGATGGAGTACCTGCAAAGAAATAAGGCAAACAAACTCAAATATAATTATATTTTAAAATGAGATTCTACCGTTTCCAGGCAACGTTTGGCTACGAGTGTCGCTCGCATAACAGTCCCGTCTAATCATGAGTTATTGCTGAAAAAGAAAGAAATGAATAGCAGGTAAGTGGAGTACATCCGGAAAAATAATGGTTCTACAGTTTTCTCGAAGTTTTTCGGTCAATACTCTTGTCAAATGAACTCCCCAAATATCGGTGTATGGGAGACAATATCGGTTTCTCTGCCCGTGAAATACAGAACGTTCGGCTAGTTATATGTTTACAGTTATATATATATATATATATATATATATATATATATATATATATATATATATATATATATATATATATATATATATATATATATATATATATATATATATATATATATATATATATATATATATATATATATATATATATATATATATATATATATATATATTGTTACGAAATACTCGCGTAAAGTTGTTGATTGGATAGATATTGGGTAATACAAAAACAATAACAATTTATGAACACGCCAAATGAATTAAAACTACAACGGATGGCGATCAAACTTGGCAGCATTTTGGCGAACTTTTTCAGAGCATTAACGCAGGTCCTCATTTCAACAGATGTGAGCGTGAACTGACTTTTTGTGAGAACTCGCGGTCCCTTTATATAGCTTTCAGTTTTCTGGAAATCTCCACAAACTTTTGGTAAAATCTAGAGAAAGGGGGTCGGCAACAAATGTCACTAAATTTGGTGAGATATCGCCAAATTTGGAGCCAAAAATGAGTCTCCCAAAACTTTTCCAAGGAGCCAATATTTCGCCAATTTGGCGAGATACCATACAAATTACATGTTTACAGCATTCTTAACAACATATACATACGGATAAATTTAAAAAAAATATTTAATTGCACAATAAAGTTTTTTTTTTGTTTAAAATAAATGAAGACACATATAGGGCACCCACCTGTCCGTCATGATGACCGTTCCCGAAGGGTGGATGTAAAAGGACGTGCTGACCGTATCGAAGGTGTGGACGGTTTTAGCCGTCTCGAACATGACGTCGGGCGTCCACACGTATTCCGAACAGTCGGTCGTCAGGCTCTCGTTCCTGCGCAGGCGAGTGTCGTTCCAGAACGTCTTGAAGTACATGTGCAGACGAAAGTCCTGCGCCCAAGGAGAGGAACAAACTTTTCAACTCGGAATCCCACAGGATTAAAAATGTAATCCTAAGCGCTAAATCGAAGTTTATGGGGTCCGCCAATATTTGGAGTCTCAAAAACTCGATTGTCAGTAGCCTGGTTTATTACATTTTAGGGATTATTCATGTCTCAGTGAAACTCGTTCTCGATGTCAGAAAATTTCAAAAATCTTCTACACATTCCTTTAACAATAATTAGTGATATCTATATATAAAAATGAATTTGTGTCTGTCTGTACTCGATAGACTCAAAAACCATGCATCCAATCGCCGTGAAAATTTGGGAATTTATTAGGTATATCCCTGGGAAGGTTTCTGAAAATTTTCAACGTTCGAAATTAGCACGGTTGCTGTCGAAACCTCTGCTTCCTATTCTACCACGTAATATGGCAAGGTATATTAACGTTGCTCATCAACGTACAGTAGTAATACAGTAGTATAAAAACTGAATATTGGTATAATACGCTTATAATAGAAATATATAAGCATGCCAATGACTCGAACTGTTCTGTGAGAGAGTTATGCACGAAAAAGAAATCTTTGTTTAAAAGGTACATTAAGTTCACCGTAGCAAAGCACGGGCGTACCTGCTAGTTTTATATAAAAGGAAGCTAAAAATTGAATTAATAGCAATTTGTAAGCTACATAGATCATTTTTATTCAATTATACCCCGTGCCTCAAGTCAAAGTTGAGCTTAGAGCCTGCGGTTGGAACGATTCTCCCACCAGAAATTTAGTATAATGAACCTTATACTAAATTTCTGTTGGGGGTAACCTTATCAATTTGTACAAATCATAACAACTTTCATGTATTTCATGTTTATTATAAGAATATTATATTTCTATTTAAATTGACAGAAAATATCTACATAAAAAAAGGACTTGACCCCGAAGAGACTAGAGATAGCACGGAAGTCATTGTCCTTGCCTCTTAAATAAGTTAAAAATGCATCTTGCAACTCCATTGCATCTTTATGCAATGGAGCATCTATATGCAATCTTTATCAACTGCACGAAAAGGAGAAAAATGGAATCATTTTGGTCATTAAGATGGCTCATCCAAAGAGTACCACGTTGCATTCCGTTAGAAACAGTCCATAGCTAACTATTAGCAACATACCATAGAGGGGTTGGCTTCGCTCGTATATTATTTAAGGTGTCACAGGGTTATTAAAAATAATCTGTTCTTTTTTAGCATGTGGCTGGTTCCCTTAATGCAAAAGTCGATGCTGTCTTAAGTCTGTGGGCCCAAAGTCGAGGAAAATATCGCCAAGTATCTGTTTAGAATTTTTTTTTTTTAGTTGTAAATTCATCCTGTATGACTGTAAATGATTGCACAGATAAAGATGTCTCTGTCAAAAGCTTACCATGTCTGCCTCGTGTATCTCGTCGATGTCGATCACTTTGAATTTCACGTACACGTTGAGAGGTTGTCCAGGAGACGCTGCCAAAGATATAAAAGGAGATCCATTACAATCCAAGTCTCATCTCATAAGGCTTCACACATTTGCCTTTTTTAATAGAGTATTACAGTATAAAGTTACTGCCCTAGAGAAAAGAATCGCGTTTTACGTTATATCTTTATGTACAGTCCTCATACTACATATATCTAATATATCTTCTTGCATCAGCCCCGGGTGAGCCCTCTTCTTGGACTCTAGTGTTTGATTCTGAAGACCTTCAAGTCCACCCACCGGTTCCATGGTTATTCGGTCTCCAGCATATATTCAGGATTCCCACTCTTTTTACAGAACAAAAATTAACGACTTTCTAAGGACCAAAGTAACTTTTTATAAGAACCTACTTGAAATACACCGCTTAAAGACATAAACCCTACTTCCCGAGGAACCTATTTTAAGGATTATGAACCAGACAAGGCATGTTCAATAAATGCCTTACAATATTTCAGAATTAAGTTTTTTTTTTTGAAATGCCTAAAAATTAATATAAGATAAATCCATTTAATTTTGAAAACTAATTTTGAAAAATGCACATCTAAAGTTTGAGTGATCAAACTAAAAATAAATTGTGAATAAAAACATTATGAGGGTTTAAAAATGACTGATATATACATATCAGTCATTATACGTATATATATATATATATATATATATATATATATATATATATATATATATATATATATATATACATACATATACTAGCTGATTATACCCGACATTACCTGGGAAAGAAGAAGAAAGTTTGACTTTCCTATTTACATTGAGTAGGTCCCGATCTCATTAGCCCTCGTGTTGCAAAAAGTAGACCGTAGCACTCTAAAACAAACCAAACCAAACCTATTTACATTGAATGCAAGGAAAATTAAACATCCATAACTGAAATATCTACACCCCCACCCACCCTCCATGCTTCGTTTGCTTAAAATGTGCATGACCGTTAGCTATTAGGAAAGGGCAGCTGACTTTATACTTTAAACCTTTTAAATATAAGAAAGATTATTTATCAAATAAGAAAAAAAAACTGTCATAAGAAAACTGATAGAAAATCACATGACGACGGCGGATCTCTCCGATGGAGAAATGGATCGCGTTTCAATTTAAAAATTAAGGAGTTTTTAAGGACCTTTGACGAAATTTAGTAGTTTTAAGGACCCTTAAAAGTGAAAGCTAAAATTAAGGAGTTTTTTAAGGACTTTTAAGGATCGTGGGAACCCTGATATTGCTATTCCAGTTACTAAAGTACAAATTACGAACATTCCACGTACTGATTCACGACGCCCTCTTTCAAGCCGATTTCTGTTAGGCAGTCGTAACGAAAGATTTTTTTTTGACGGAGTCAATCTTATTTTACACAAACATAGGGACTCTAATCTCGGAACAGATGCATTATAGACGCCGCTCCCGTCCGCCATGTTTCTTTTCTTTTTTTTTTTTTTTTGTTTTTTTTTGCGACCAAGAGAAAAACGCGTGTTTTGAAAAAACGCCAAATAGAAAAACGCTGCCACGGCGGAAAAACGCTTACCGCCACGGCGGTAAGCCTTTACTGAAAGATCCCCCCCCCAAAAAAAAAAAACATGGCGGTCACATGGCATATTTGAAACACAACATTAACAAAACTAAACTTTAAAAGAAAAAAATTAAAAATTTAAAGCATTATTAAAATAAAATTAGCATAATAATTATCATTTTTTACGTTATTTAAAAAATAAATAACAGATTAGTAATATTTATGATATATACAAACAGAATAAACACAATTTATAGCATTTTAATATGCACTATTATAAAAAACATGTGAGGGGGGTTCCCCTTTTGTAATAAAAGAAATGCAAAATAAATTGAATAACAGATGTAAATTGGAAAGGGTAACATCACAAACATTCTTTGATACTCCTACCTCCTTTAAAAAAACTTTGAAATAATTCTTTTTTACCGAATCAAAAAACTCACATTTGGAATACCGTTGTTCCCACACACCAGGAGTTTAGAATGAAATGCAAAATCCACCTCACACCTATGAATAACCTGATTATTTTTTAGCAATTTCAAAAATAATAAGAACAGAAATGACTACACCAAATTTAAAGTATAAAATCAAAATCAAATTTAAAGTATAGGTAAACAAAATATAATAAACTCCTTTTGAAAATCCTAAATCATGTTGTTTTCTATTCATATTTTATTGCTATTTCATATTTTTGTCACTTTTATTTCCTACCAAATAAATCCACGAAACATTATTTTTCTTATACTTACAGATTGAAATTTGAAATTGGATTTATAACGCAGCGTTTGGTTTCTCGACTGCAAGTCAACAATGCGTTAAAAAGGGTGTTTGGAAGGGACGAAAGGAGTGGGGGAATGTCCAAAATATTGAAAACAAAGTGCCGTCATCCGGACGAACGGTCTAAAACTCGCATGACTGTTTCAAGTAGGAACTTACTTTCGAAGAGCTGAGGGCACACGACATTTATCAAAATCGCTTACAAGTATTTTTTTTTTCAACGAGTGTTTATGTTGTAATAGTAGAAATAAAGAAAGTATACTTGTGAAACAGGGTCCGACCTTCATTTTTTGGCGGCACGTTGGGCGAATAATCGCTTCCGAGTTGCTCGCGGCAGTACTTGTCCAGGTTGGCATCTCTGAAAATAAAAAGAAACAAATAATTCCTTAAAAGGAAAACCTCTCAACATACATAAATACATTTGTGTAGATATGCATATGTGTGTCAGTATGTATAGGTAATATATCAATATTATTTCACTTTAATATTTCCTCAAAACATCCTCTCTCCCATTCTAATTCCTTAAAATCTTTTTCTCAGCCTCTAAATGTTTTCATCAAAGGAACGTCCTCCACTTAAAATTCTTTCGATTCGTTTCCCAGAGCTTTCTATTCTACAGATATAAATTTTTTGTCTATTCTACACGTTTTCCATCTGTCGCTGGCTAATGGCTCCACGTTTTTCCTGATCTTAACAGTTTTAATTCGCTGACTAAGTTTCTTCGTTCCTTGGGAAAATTCTTTCTGTCTTCGCTGTCGGGTGCACCTCTGTCCGAGCAGAGTGATTTTTGTGTTTTTCTTTTGTCTGTCGTTGACTCGTAAAGATGTCCGCTTTAGCAACTCTAAAATAAAGTTTTAATGAGACGTGTGCCGGTCTCTTTCAATGGCCCGACTGCATCGTTATTACTGTTAGTTGATTAGATTTCTCCTTGTCCAGCAGTTTGATAATTATTCTATTACATATATATACATATATACGCACACACACACACACATATATATATACATATACATACATATAGATTTAGCTATGTCGGCGGTCATTTCACATCGTGATACATCGCCCAACCCATATATGTATGCACACACACACACACACACACACACACATATATATATATATATACATATATATATACATGTCGTATCCAGTGGTAAGGCGAATGGAAGAATCAGTTTTTCTTGGTAAATCATCTCTTTATTTCAAAGTATAGTTTCCTTTCCAAGGCGTCACTTGCGCCATTTTCATTTATTTGTGGTGGAGATAAGCGTGAGGCATGTTGACAACTCGATGTCTACGTGCCAACTGTCAGTTATCGCTCCGCTAAATCATCAAATTCTTCAAATATCTATCCGCTTGCTCGGATGATCCCAAAAGCTTACGCGAGTGTGGTTTTTTTCATTTATTTTGTTATTACGAAAGAGTTCCCTTTTAAAATATTCACAACTCGCTTAATCTTCTCCAAATACCACATTCTTAGACCTGACATATATATATATATATATATATATATATATATATATATATATATATATATATATATATATATATATATATATATATATATATATATATATATATATGTGTGTGTGTGTGTGTGTGTGTGTGTGTGTATGTATGTATATATATATATATATGTGTGTGTGTGTGTGTATATATATATATGTATGTATACATGTCAGGTCTAAAAAAGGGGCAGTTGGAAATGACGTGAGTTATAAGCGATTTTAACAAGGGAACTCCTTTATAATAATAAAATAAATGAAAAAGACCCGCGCTCGCGTAAGCTTTTCGGATCATCTGATCAGGCGGAAGTATTTAGAAATAATTTGATGAGCTTGCAAACTGATAAGATCAGTCAGCGCGTGGACATGGAACTGTGAACACCTATCCCATGCTTAGCTATGCCCCGAACAATGAAATGGCGCAAGTTGCTCTCACATAGAACTATGAGTTAATAAAATTACTATTATCAAGAAGACTGTTTTCCATTCGCCCTAACTCTAGATCACGACATTACATACACACACACACACACACACACACACACACACACACATATATATATATATATATATATATATATATATATATATATATATTTATATATATATATATATATGAGAAGCACGCTGGCTGAAAAGGGAGAGAATTTTTTTTTTAAATCTTTTTTTGTTTTTGTGTGTGCGTGCCGAACGAACAGGATGCTGCAGTGGTCACCCCACTGTGATCACCCAAACTGTTAAATTTTAATTTCATAAAGCAGTGACTATGCAATTAGTTTGTAAATAAATTCTTTTTTATCTATATTTTCTAAGTCTTAATGAAAACGTTCTGAGTCGGTTATTTTGGGGAAAAAACCTGGTAGAATCTTATGGTCTAAAATCAATTTTAAAATGATTAAAAATTAAATGAATAAATTTTGTAAAGTACCCGCGACTCCGCAATCGCATAGCATCCGGCAATTTGGAAATAAGGTTGGGCCTTCACGAAGTGGCTTCTCGTCATTCAGAAGACACTTCCGTGCTCGGCCTACGGAGGACGGGGTGAACCCCCACCCATTTTACAACCCCATTAATGGCATCGACCCCCGATGCCTTCGCCGCTGGAAGGATAACATAGAGGCAATATAAAAAAGAAGCGAGTTTCACTGCATTGTTCTGAATTGGAAGAAGTATAACTGACTAAGAAGCGCAAGGATTTTGCCAATGTTGATGTATAATAAAAAGCGTGGTCGGTCATGATTGTTACCATAATAACAGATACTCGACGATTTTGTAAGTGGTTTCCTGAAGCATTCTTGCGAGAAAAAGTAGAAATTCTAGATACTTTTAGAAAAGGGGCAATAAAATAGAATGGGTCGAAGAGATACCTACCTGTACCCGTGAGTGGTCCAGGCGAAAAAAGCGAGCCAAAGAATCCGCATCCTGTATGGGTCCTCTCGATCTTCTCTTTATCTCGAACCGTCCGCACTTTTGAAGCGGCTCGGTGGTCGCCATAGCGATGTTTCTCGTTATTTTTATTGAGCTACCGTGGGGAATCGTGGAGCG
>JAGEOH010000148.1:0-85328 GCA_032207245.1 Pardosa pseudoannulata
CGGGCGGTACACCTTCCAAATTTTCAAAGAAGTAAATTACGAACTAAAATTTCAGAACAAAATTCTCAACTACTTTGTAACCAACCAAGGAAGCTTCCCCTCATTCCTCTTCAAAATTGGTAAACATACCACACCAAATTGCCCCTGCGGTCAACAAGGTGACGCGCTCCACTTCATTTCCCAAAGCTGCTCCTTCTCGCCTCTCCAGATAAAGAAATCGAGAGTTGAATCCTTCTCTAACTATCTTCTCCGCATAGACAGCACACCTTTTTTGATCCATTTGGCAAAACGCATCTACAATCACCTAAATTCTAAATTCTCATTTATTGTGTCGTCTGTCTGACTTTACAACGCAACTTCGCTTTGATCTTTTCAAGTTCCTATAGCATTCCCTCTCCCCTCATCAATAGTTTTCAATAGTTTTCATCTAGTTGTTTTATTATTATATTTTATTTAGTTATTTTGTATTTAGTATTATGTGTTTGTATTTTGTTTATGGTTTGTAATTTGTTCTTGAGTGATTACTATAAGCTTATTATATTACTGTACCGTAATTTTTGTATCATATTATTATTCTTCTTTATCGTTTCGCACCTCTTATACTTATTATTACATTTTTGTATCATTCCATAATGTTCGCACACATTTCATCTGCTTCCTATCTATGAAACTCTAATGTGCCTTAAGCACCCCATCCACCCCAGGGCGGCACTCTTGAGAGGCTCCCCCTGTTACCTTATGTAAACGACCACTCTTGATGTCTTTCGTTCAACTAAGACCGAGGCGGCACTCTTGCGAGGTTCCCCTCTAACATTATGTTTTGCATTACAAGGCGGCACTTTTACAAAGGATCCCCTTGACTCACTGTAAATACAATACTCTGTACATTTTCTCTCAACAGGAGTTCGGCCTTTTTCCCAGTCGCGAGGCGGCACTCATGTGAGGCCCCCCTCGTGACTGCGCGTTGCCGCTATTGTTCAACACTTGTAATTCCAATTTTCCAAAATTCAATAAACTCAGGGTTCTTCTGACCCACCTGACCGACCAACCCGGACCTTGGGCTGGGGTGGATCCGGTTAGTAGATAGCGGATCGGGCTCTCCTCTCCTCCCCTCGTCAAGTTGTATACCCACTACAGGGTCGGCTGGGAGGATGAGTGTTTTTCTGTCCCTAATTAAATGTTCTCATTAAATGCTCCCTAATTAAATGTTCGTAATATTTAATTACGGTTCGAATTCTGCAATTTTTTAACTGTTTTCCGTGTTCCATCTCAATCTTCAATACAGTCTCAATGGGATTTGCCTGTCAACATATCGCCGTTTTCACCTTTTTCAAGAAGCTCCAAAAATAGGTTCCATTGATGCCACCTCAAGAAAATTGATATCTCCAGATAGCCCATACCTTCGTCATCAACTACATCGAACTTTCGAACTTCCTCGTCAATTTGCCGAATTTTTACGAATTTTTAATAACTTCGGAAATTTTTCAACCATTTTCATCGTCCTCTTCAAGCCATATCTCAGCATAGAAAAATGCCTCAACTTCAAAACCAAGATCGAGAAGATTGCTCTCCTTTAGACCTTTCCAACGAATCCACCCTTACTTCTCTACGAAGAAAACATGGAACTTTATGATTATTTTTCTACCCTTAAAAGAACATTTTCTTTCACTTCCGAGACATCGCCAAACTCCAGCCAAGTCAACGTAAACAAACTTTTCCGGACATTCCTACAGGACTACCATTGACTTTATTTCCATTCGAAGGACAGTTTCAGTTAAAGCATTCCATCTACTTCTCTCCGCCCCTACTTTCCAAGTCTGTAACTTTATTATTTTTCTTTTTATGATTTAATTTACTATTTTTAAAACAGTCTTACATTTTCTATCTCTTCATGGACATTTGCATTTGATCTCATTTCATATTATTCACAGTTTAAAGTTTTATTATGTTATCTTACCTGATTTTTATCACCATAGCTTTATTATTATTTTATTATTATTATTTACTGTGTTAATTAACCACATTAATATTCTATTTGTGCTTAAGAATTATTTTCTGTATTTTTAAACTTATTCCTTCATTTCCTTTTTCTCTCGCCAAGAATGCTTGACTTGCACCACTTTTCCTCATTTCATAATACTTTAACATGGGGTTGGCTCATTTGGCGCTTTTTTAATTAAAACCTAATATTCCCACTCACATTGCTATATAAATCTCATTAAACTTAATACTATTTGTTTCTCGCCAAATCAGCCAATTTCATTATTTCTTTTAATTGATATAATACTGGTTTCTTTCACTTGGCGACTTTTATTTTACTGTATTTATTTTCTTACTTAGCCGTTTTCATTACCACATTCCAGTTGCTATGGTTTTTCCCGCTCAACATACGGGCTCTCATATTTAACATTGCCATCCAATTTTCACTAATAAGGTGTTGCCACTTTATAAACTAGACTCCTGCTTTACTAATTAAGTTTCTTACTCTTTTACTATATTAAATTTTGATTGCTTATCTTATATTTATATATTCTATGTTTCAGTTATACCTTACTACGTTAGCTTAAATGTCCCCACTTTTTTTTCGATTTCGCTCCATGTATTCCTACGAAAAAAATCTTTTTTACTAATTATTCGATTTTCTTCAAACTTTGCCTACAGTCTTATTTTATCTGAAATCGACCATATACGTGTCCATTTCCCCATACATAAGTTCCTTCCCCCATTTTGACCCCCCCCCTGAACATTCCTATAGCGTCTATCTTCGAACGTTATTACCTTACGTCTAAACTTCCAATACAAAACTTGTAGAGAATATTTTTCCGCACTTAACGACACCTATTTCGACCTCCTCGGACAATTAGTTCGATTTTTATTCTTATTTTCCCATTTAATAACACTGGTTGCTAGGCAACAATCCCGCTTCCTCCGTAATTTTTATTTCTCCGAGCCCTACTGTCAATAACACTTGTTTACAGTTGCTATGGTTTCATTTCACTTCTACTGTTCTCACTTTAACTCCCCCCCTTTAATTCGAACGTTTTCGTTCTAATTATAACATTTTTAGCTCTAATTTTTCTCTATCCATGGTTACCAAATTTATTTTTCTAATCCTATAATTTCTTGAATTACAGCGATTTTCTAAGACTTTTTGCTCCGTTGCTAGGCAACCGCACGCTTTTTTGCGACTTATCTCACTTCTCCTAAATTTTTTACGTATTCTCTCCGTATTAGCATTTTTCAACTTTTAATTACTCTGGTCCTAATTAACTTAAAATTAAGCTTTTTATCTCATTTTAAAGATATTTTTCTATATTTTCGTCTATTATTTTTCTCTTCGCACTATCTATTTTTCCCTTTCTCCCTCACCTATAAAATAGTTTTTCCTTTCCTCTATTTAATTCTCAGTTCCTTTCTATCAACTTAATAACTAAAATCTTTTAATATCTTCGAAGTATTTTAACCATGAGCTACAATACCCGTTCACAACAGAAATTATCTCACGATTTGGAAAAAGAAACCGACTCAAATACTAATAATACCTCCACTTATAGAATTAGCGACATCTCCATCGCCTTCTTCCTATAATCCTAGATTTCCAAATCAAATCTTCCTCGTAGGAAAAGCCCAATCTTGTCAAATTTTACACAACTATAGTTACAAAGACATCTCAGGTAATTTTGACTTTAACCACTCAACTTTCCAACTCGTCTTACGAGATGAACTTTTAAAAGGAGGATTTGATTATTTTCGTGCTATGTTTCCTCATCACACTATTACTGTTAAACCATATTACAAATTTGATCAAAAAAGGGGTAATATTTACCTCCTACACGACGACGATGCTAAAGATAATAATTTGTTAAATACAATCTTTGATAATGACAACCAGTCATCTCTTCTAATTACACACACTCTACCAACAGTTCCGACATCACCCAACGTACGGAGGCTAGATGATAATCCATTTCCACCGCTTTTATCCTCTTCTCCTATCGATAGGGATAGAGGTCTCTCATCCCCATCATATATGTTATCAAAACACTCCAAGGATATCATGGATTCAAGTTCTGACCGCTCTCCTAGAACTCACATTTATCCACAACCATCGTCTTCTCAATATCCGTCAAAGTCTTTACCCACATCCCCCAAAGTCACTGCTCATGACCGATTAGGCATTTCAGTCCCGTCAAGCTCTTCTCCTTCTCTCCCAAAAACAGTTCCTTCTCCTGAAACTACAATCATAGCTCCTTCAGATGAACCATTCGCAATCCTGGAAGATAGAAATCTCATAGTTATATCGGATAAGCAATTCTATCATCTTGGCCTGAATTTTTTCGGTAGATACTATAATGATACTAGAGTACTAATATATCCACAACATTCTATTCACAAGTTTAGTGATTTAGATTCTACAGTATACTTATCTATACCAGATATGTCTGAAGATAAAACAACAATTATTAATACTTTCTTCAAGTACATCTCCGACACTCCAATTTTAATAGAACCTCGTTCAAGCTCTTCCAACACTCTGTCCAGAAGTGTTACGACAACCTCAGTCTATACATCTACCAAAGATCTTCTCTCTGACGAATTATCAATCGACTCCATACCAATGTATCTCTCTTCCATTCAATCGTACTTAGAAGACTCATTCTCCCAACTGATAGATGAAAACTCAACTATAAAAAATCTTATGGACAAAATTCGCGCCCAACAACAAGAACAAATGAATCTACTTAAGACATTAGAAGAAAAACATTCAAAATTTGAAGAGTTTCAAGAAAATTTCACATTACTCAAGTTAAAAATGGATCAACTCTTAACAGACCTCCCTTCAAAAGATGACCTACACCAGTTTCAAGAATCAGTCAAGGTCTTAATCACAGACAAAAATCCTCAAAATTTTGAAAACATATCCCAAAGCTCGTTTGAACGAAATCTTCCATCTACGAACCCCGACTCCTTCAAGACAACACTTATTCTTCGACCAACTACGGAGCATTCAGTACAAGATATTCGTAAAGAACTTTCATCTATATCCTGTCCTACCGACATTGGAATAACTAAAATCCGTACCACTCCTATAGGGGTAGAAATAAAAACAGCTACTCTTCCTGACAAACTTCGTCTACAAGAACATCTGCACTCAACCATCACTACGGCTAACTTAGAAGAAAAAAGGTCAAAGACTATACGCATCATCTTTCATAATATAACTAAATATGACTTTTCTCATTTTCTGACTTCACTACAAACACTCGGTTTTGACAATACCGATATAACAATTCTGAACAGAATTCCATCTAAAACACCAACCCATGAACACATCTTAATAGATTTCCCACAACAAAAAGCCCAAAAAATATTACTCCAAAACTACTCCAAACTCTAAACCCAACTTTATCCAAGTAGGATTTGACAGGGCGTATTATAAACTCCATGTACGTGTTACCAGATGTAACAATTGTCAAAAATTAGGTCTTCATGCATCAGCAAATTGCAAATCTCTACATATATGCTCCAAATGCGGTGAAACTCATCGAACACAAACATGTTCTTCACCTCTATGTTGTAAAAATTGCAAAGAATTCAATTCTTCTCATCCATCATTGGAAGCTAACTTACTTCGCAACACATCACATCCAACAACAGACAGTAACTGTCCCTCTTATAAAACAGCTATTCTAACAAAAATTCATAAAATTCTTTCCTTCCAATCTAGGGCAACACATTTTTAATTATTTATTTTTTCTCCTTTTCTATCATTTTAATAATGTTATTGTAATGCTTTCTGTTTCATTCATTTACAATTCCTACTTTACCTCATTCTTTTATAAATTGTTCATTTTGTTTATATTATCTATACGACTTATGTTATTTATCAACACTATTCACTTTCCTCTAGAACTATAGATTCTACTTTCATACACAATTATAATGTGTATCTTTATTACTTTTACAATTTTCTTTATCATCAGAGGCGGCACTCATGTGAGGCTCCCCTCACCCTCAATTAAATCATATGTATCATCTCTCATCATTTTTCTGTATTTAAATTATGTCTCTTCCTTCCAGGCGTTCGGCCACTATATTCTATCTTGAGGCGGCACTCTTGTGAGGCTCCCCTCCTGATAGCGCGTTGCCGCTTTTGTATAACTATTGTATTCTTTCTTTCTAAATTATTAATAAATAGGTGCTTCTGACCTCTCTCTTTTTCCACAGTCCGCTCTCGTGGCTGCGGTCCAGTTAGATTGCTAGATGGGCTTCTCGTCATCCCTTGTCCAGTTGTATACCCAATTAGGGTCGGCTGGATGACTGAGCATTCTCTGTCCCTAATTAAATGCACCCCACGACCACAACGGCTTCTTAATACACCCTTATCAACCACACAAAGGACTCCAATCCAAACTCGATCGCTTCGTAGTCGTTCCGGTACCAGAACAGAAAATCAACACCCAACTCTTCAAGTAAAAGACTCAGACTTTCCGGCTCTAAATTCAAGAGGTGATACTAGTGCATCACCCTCAGATTCCCCGCGTAAGCTTAAAGGAAAAGGAGACACTTCTAGCTCTAGCTCAGGTTCTAGACCATGCACACCTGTTAATACCCTTCTAAAGGAATTCGAAATCATGAAATTGCCACCACCAACTACCCCGAATCCAAGGTTCACTAACTCGTTGTACTTGGTGGGCGCCGCCTGCCATCACACACTCTATAATGCATGTTATAAAGACTTGGCATATCTCTTCGACCTCAACAGTCCAGATAATACTTTTGCAATATTGGATGATGCCCTTCGTGGCAATTTATCTTATGACATGACAGGAAGAGCACTCGTAATTAAACCTTCTTTCAATTATGATCAGAAACGATCGAACATTTTCCTACTCTCTTCTCTAGAAGCTAAAAGCTTCAATGTCATCCCAACAATTAATGAAAAATACGGCGTAGCTTCCTATGTTATCTTCAACCATACTTTAGAATTTGGAAATGACAAACAAAACCAACCCACAAGCACAAATCCAACCTTTCAACAGGACCACTCCTTGTCATCATCACAACAAACTCCTAGCAAGGTCCCATCTTCTGATGTAGAATCTGATCACACAGCAATGAATAAGACCTCGACTGTTCCACTCTTTGTCTCAGAGGACTCTTCTCATGTGGCATTCTCAGTGGACCAAATCCGCCAGCTTGGCTTTCAACAATTTAGAGACAATTTTCCTGACTCAACTATAACAATTCATCCAGGAGTGAGCTTTAACTCGAACGTACTGTTCGACTTGGACTCGAATATATACCTCTCAATTCCTGAGTCCCAAATTATCAATACGAAAATTCTAGATACATGCCTTGATCAACTTCCATCGACCATCATAAAGGTACAACCCAAAATCTCACAAAAACGGAATTCTAACACAACAACTCCACCAACAGAAGAGATCCAAAAGCTACAATCTGATTATGCAGAATTGGCACTAAACCAAACACAACTGATGACGGATATAACCGCAATCAAAAACTCTCTTTTAGATATAATTTCAACAATGGAAAAACATTCTCACCTTACATCTGAACTTCATTCAAAACAACTTCCTCAAGAAATCTTGGCACCTTTATCACAAATAAAAGACTTTCAATCCACGATTCAAGATAACAACCTGCAATTTGATGCAATTCAAGGTAAACTTACTCTCCTGCAAGAGGAAATTACAAACTTAAAATCCTCTCTTATCAGTAAAACTGACCTAGCTGACCTTGTTGAAGAATATCGACAACAACAGCCCTACACAGACTTTCCTACTAATAAAAGGAACTTTCAACCGAAAACTCAAAATACAACATTAATGTTACTACCAAAGGACAATCATTCTATCAAGGATATACAAACGGAACTAGGTTCCATAACTTGTCCCTCCTCCATTAGAGTTTCAAAAATGCGCCCCACTCCATTGGGAGTGGAACTTAGAGGCGCTTCCCTACAAGACAAAGAAGACCTTAGGCAACTTCTGGACCCAAAATTGACAACAGCAAGAATAGAAGATAAGAAAACAAGGCAGGTCCGCCTGATTTTTCACAATGCCACCAAAGTAGACTACAAACAATTTGAGGACTCACTATGCCTTTTAGGCTTTACAGCTTCAGATATAAAGCAAATAACTACAGTCCCATCAAAGACCACCTCATTTGATCACAGTATCGTCGACCTTCCACTCTTCCTCGCCCAAAAAAACCCTGTTGTCACAATACTCCAACTCCAAACCTAACTTCCTCCAGGTAGGATTAACCAAAATTTATTTTAAAATCTATCTCAGAATCCCACGTTGTGACAACTGCCAATCTCTAGGAAAACACCCGTCTTCACTGTGTAAGCTCAACACCACTTGCATGAACTGTGGCTCAGATCACCTCCATACTCAATGTAAAAATCCACCAAATTGCATTAATTGCGTAACATTCAATGCCTCTCTTAACTCCGACTCAACCAACTCAAACTACCGCTCCACCTCGCACTGCGCTAATGACAGTAATTGTCCCTCTTATAAAGCAGCTATCCATCAAAAACTATCTAGCTATCTCAAACATTTATCAAGAGCTACGTAATGTCCTTTATTTTCTTTTTCTCTTTCATGTAATGTATTTTGTATTTCAAGCTTCAACTTATTATACTATGTTCTCATCACAAATTTGTTAACCATTCTCACCCGTCGGAGGCGGCACTCATGTGAGGTTCCCCTCTCCAACTCTGTAAATGCAAACCATCATCAATGTATATTATACAATTATGTAACTTTCTCTTCCAGGCGTACGGCCTTTGTTTTTCTATCTCGAGGCGGCACTCGTGTGAGGCTCCCCTCTTGATAGCGCGTTGCCGCTAGTGTAATCAACCTGTAAACTTCTTCTTAAAAGAACCAATAAACTCAGGGCTTCGACCCCATCTGACAGACCAACTCCCCCAACCTTGCTGCGGTGGAGCAGATAGCGGATGGTGGCTGAGTAGTTCTCCTCGCCACTCCTTGACCATGCCGTAAACCCATCTGGGTCGGCAGGGTGGTAGAGCCTTTTCTGTCCCTAATTAAATGTAAATATTCTTCCAAAACAATCTCGGCCAACAATAAGACATTTCATCCAACTCAATTAGAACAAACACAACTGAAAAGTTTTATTTGCCCTTTCTCTTACCCCATCAACATGCTCTTCAAAAATTTTAATGACGGACTCCCACTCTCAGATCCGAACTCCATTACAATCTACACAGATGGAAGTAAAACACCTTCCGGCACAGGACTTACATTTGTCGCCTACAATAATCTCCACACTATTCAAAATTTCACACAACGAATTTCGGATGAAGGAACTGTCTTTCAGGCTGAAGCCATCGCAATTCTAGAAGCAGTTAAATGGACAAGCTCCAGATCGGAAGAAAAGATCCTGATTTATACAGATAGTCAAGCAGTACTTAAGAGCCTCCAAAACGTAACCCCCAAATCGCCCATAATTAGGCAAATCATCACTAAATGCACCGAGCAAAATTCAAAAACCTTCAACTTTTCATGGGTGAAAGCACACGTTAACATAGTCGGCAACGAGGCCGCCGACTCGTCCGCCAAAGCCGCCACTGCCCTCCCTATTCTAAAAAAATATCCAGCTTTCACAAGCCCACATTAAGCAACAGCTCAAATTAGAAACCTTAAAAACATGGCATCAAAATTGGTCTACAGCAGAGACCGGGCGGTACACTTTCCAAATTTTTGATACTCCAAATTACGACCTAAAATTCAAAAATAAATTCATGACCTACTATGCAACAAACCAAGGAAGCTTCCCTGATTTTCTTTTCAAAATTGGCAAGGCTGCCACACAAAATTGCCCCTGCGGCCAGCTTGGCGAAGCACTCCACTTTCTCCAGACCAGCTGCTCCTTCTCGCCTCTCTCTATCAGGAAAAGTAATACAGAATCACTAGCTAATTATCTCCATCGGATAGACAAGACACCATCTCTTTCCCATTTGGCTTCAAAAATTTACAACCATCTTAATTCGGCTTACTCATTCATAGTGTCCTCTGTCTAATCCGCCTCATGACAGTCCATTGCTTTGTAACCTTCTAATTCCTGGAGGATCCTACTCGTACCAACTAGAACACATGTTCTGAACTTTACAGCAACAGCATCACTTAACTTCTTTTATTTTTCTCTTTTTCTTTTTGTTTGTTTGGTTTTTATTAATTATTTTTACTTTTATGTTATTTTAATCTTGCACTTTTCACCAGTATTGTAAAATTATTTCATTAACATGAATAGACTCATGATTTTATCATTCTTGCCAATTATATGCTTTTCACTAAAGGCAACATCAACCTCTGTACCAAGCTAACTCTTCTGCATCACATCCAGTCAGGGCCTGCGAGCCTAACGACTATTTATGTATTAAGCAATCATCATCTGTAATATATCCACTTAGTGCCTGCGTGCCCAACATTTCAACAGCTTTGTATATTTAACTCTGTATTCCAAACGGCTCTGTTTCCATCGGAGGCGGCACTCTTGTGAGGCTCCCCTCCGCGCGTGGCCGTCATTGTATCTTTTGTAACCCCTTTTCAAAAATGTTTCAATAAATCAGAGGATTCTCCCCCGCCTGGCTGGCCCGGGCACGTTTCTGCGGCTCTGGTGGAGCAGATCAGTGGATAGCGGATTGGGCTCTCCTCACCTCCCCTTGTCCGGCTGTACACCCAATCTGGGTCCGCCGGGAGGCTGAGATTTTTCTGTCCCTAATTAAATGGAAGGAGGCTCTTGTGATCTTCTTCCACAAAAGCAACAAACCTCCATCAGATCCGGCCTCATACAGACCAATTTGTCTTCTCCAAACGATTAGCAAAATATTTGAAAGAATACTCAATAACAGACTCATACACCACCTAAAACAAACAAACTTCTTACACCCTCAACAATATGGATTCCGAGAGGGACTAAGCACGACTCACTGCCTCAACACATTGTTAACAGAAATTAAAGACCAGGAAAACCAAACACAAATATACCCTTATGATATCTTTTGATATCTGCGGGGCATTTGATAATGTCGACCATCATCTTTTACTAGAACAGCTTCAAAGCACGAACATTCCACCATACCTATTTAACACCCTCAAAAGCTTCTTATCAAACAGGAAAATCGGAACATTACATAATAACGTCTTTCAAGGCTCAACCATCAACAAAGGCTGCCCTCAAGGATCCTGTTTGGCTCCCCTATTTTGGAATCTTATAGCCGATAAAATTCTTAAAACTTTTCCCACAGACGACAGCTTCCTGCTAGCATATGCTGATGACTTCACCTTGTTGATCTCCCAAAACTCTCGACTCCGCCTCGAAGAACTGGCCCCCTCAGGGGGTTTACCTACTTTAGGTAAACACGGGTGTCGCAATCCCGAGGTACCCCAGCGATCTTTTGTTCTGTTCCTTCTCTTTCCTTTTTCTCTTCTCTTCCTTTTTCCTTTTCCTCCCTCGTTGTGGTTACCTTTTTGGAGGTGAGGGCTTATCGCGATATGTTGTGTTCCTTTCTGAACACAACATCTCGCGATTTGTTAACCACCCACGTGTTTGCCGTGCGTGGAGACCCGTGTCCCCGGAAAGGGGGATCCTGGTAATTGAGGGAAACCAACACATTACTTTGGCCCCTGCTTCGGGTAAACGGGAGGTGTAGAATGGTCCCGTCTACATCAATCGGCTGGTCGGACGACTTTTGTCACTGGCCTGGGCCAAGCAATCGGTTACCTACTGGGCACTTTAATTGGTCGAGGCTGCTTAAGGGGTAGCTGTGCGCGTATAGATCCTGGCTAGCACTGGTGCGTCGTTTTTGTCCCTTATTTGGGAGCGTTTTAGCATCCCCTTGTTGGGCTCCATGGTGGGTGGTGCGGCCAGGGTCTGAACAACTTCTACCTAAATATGGATTCTTCAACCCCCCCAACCCCTCCCCTTGGGTCAAAAGGGGCACAAAGTTAACGTCAATTTGAATAAGGCTAGATTCTTCATCGTGCAGAGAGAGGAGGGAAGCTTTTCAGCTGTCTCGCCTTTTCTCATACATAAATGTATAACATCATTTGTCGGAGAAGTGAAATCTATGAAAAAACTGAGATCAGGTGTCTTGCTGATAGAAGTCGGAGACACGAAACAAGCCACAAATTTAACAAAACTTACCAAATTTGGTGACATACCTGTGAAAGTAACTGCTCATACCACATTAAACACTAGCAGAGGTGTAATCTCAGAGGGAGAGCTTTACCATGTTCCCGAGGAAGAAATATTAGAGGGTTTAAAAGAACAGCATGTCTGTGGAGTTCGCCGCATTACCATACGTCGTGATGGAAAAGTATTACCAACTAAACACTTAATTCTAACTTTTAACACTCCATCCCTGCCTTCACATATTAATGCAGGATACCTGCGATGTCCTGTACGTCCATTTGTTCCCAGTCCATTGCGTTGCTTTCAATGCCAACGTTTTGGACATTCTAAAATATCATGTCGTGGATCAATTACCTGTCCTCGTTGTGCAGAAGTTGGCCACGACGGCGTTGATTGCAAGTCAAAATTGAAATGCATCAACTGCAAAGGGGACCATCCTGCTTATTCGCGCTCTTGCCCTAAGTGGATGTTAGAAAAAGAAATACAAACTATAAAAGTGAAGGACAACATCTCGTATCAAGAGGCTAGAAAACGTGTTGATGGACGGACTCCTAGACCCGGAATCACCTTTGCTGCAGCCGTAAAGCAATGCAGATCAGTCAGTACCCAAACTGAAAATAACTCACTGTCACCTGATAGTCCTAAACTTTCTCGTATTTCTCCACCTAGACTTGAAAATAAACCCATAAGAGTTGAAAATGTTATTGTACAAAAACCAATTAATGAACGATTACCTAAAAATAAACTAACCCCCAAAACTAATGCTTCTAATAAATTACTGCTAAAGTCAAAGAATACAAATTTCACACCCAAACTAAAAATGCCTAAAAATCAAAAAATTTCAGCAGCAAGACTCAAAGAAAAAATTAAAAATAAGAATGTTCAGCTTCTGGAAGACCTTGACGACGATGAATCATGTAAGCCTCTAAAATGCAAAATGTTAAAAAAAGATTTCCTAAAAAAACAATCAAATGCTGAAGAGGACTCAATTAAAGTCTATATTACGTCTGAAGAGGAAATGTTGACGGATCTCTCAGACACGGATGGCATGTGGGCTAAGACCTTACCTGCCTAACTTGTTCTCCTTTTCCCCCACTTTTAACAATGGCACTTTTGACGTGGAACTGCCATGGCTTCAAATGTCACGTCTCCGATATAAGAGACCTCGTTACTAAGTACAAACCATTTTGCTTTGCACTCCAAGAGACACTGCTGGACAGCAATAAAGATGCGAAATTAAAACGTAAACACGGGTGTCGCAATCCCGAGGTACCCCAGCGATCTTTTGTTCTTTTACTTTTCTTCCATTTTTCCTCTTCTCTTACTGTTCTCTTCCTTTCTCCCTCATTGTGGTTACCTTTTCGGAGGTGAGGGCTTATCGCGATATGTTGTGTTCCTTTTCTGAACACAAAATCTCGCGATTTGTTAACCACCCACGTGTTTGCCGTGCGTGGAGACCCGTGTCCCCGGAAAGGGGGATCCTGGTAATTGAGGGAAACCAACACATTACTTTGGCCCCTGCTTCGGGTAAACGGGAGGTGTAGAATGGTCCCGTCTACATCAATCGGCTGGTCGGACGACTTTTGTCACTGGCCTGGGCCAAGCAATCGGTTACCTGCTGGGCACTTTAATTGGTCGAGGCTGCTTAAGGGGTAGCTGTGCGCGTATAGATCCCGGTTAGCACTGGTGCGACTTTATGTCCCTTTTTGGGAGCGTTTAGCATCCCCTTGTTGGGCTCCATGGTGGGTGGTGCCGCCGGGATCTGAACAACTTCCTTTTAATTATGGATTCCTCAACCCCCCCCACAACCTCTCCCCTTGGGTCAAAAGGGGCACAATGATGTACATGTAAATATAAATAATGCGAAATTTTTTGTTGTTCAGAGAAAGGAGGGAAGCTTTTCTGCTGTCTCGCCTTTTCTTATTCACAAATGCTTATCAACATCTGTCGGAGACGTAAAATCAGAGAAAAAATTAAGATCTGGTGTCTTGCTGATTGAAGTGGCAGACACGAAGCAAGCCTTGAATCTACAAAAATGTACCAAATTTGGAGAACTTTCTGTGACCGTCTCTGCTCATAGCACTTTAAACTTTAGCAGAGGTGTTATATCAGAAGGAGAACTCTACAATGTTTCCGATGAAGATATACTAGAAGGTTTGAAACAGCAGAATGTTTGTGGAGTAAGAAGAATTACCATCCGTCGAGACGGCAAAATTCTGCCGACAAAACATCTTATTCTCACGTTCAATACTCCATCACTTCCCACTCATATTAATGCTGGATATATTCGATGCCCTGTACGTCCCTTTGTTCCCAGTCCATTGCGTTGTTTTCAATGCCAACGCTTTGGACATTCTAAAACATCATGTCGTGGTTCCATTACCTGCCCTCGTTGCGCAGAAGTTGGCCACGACGGCGTTGACTGCAAATCAAAACCTAAATGCGTCAACTGCAAAGGAGACCATCCTGCCTTTTCCCGTACTTGCCCTAAGTGGGTACTTGAAAAGGAAGTACAGGCAGTTAAAGTCAAAAATAACATTTCTTATCCTGAAGCTAGGAAACTTGTAGAAGATCGTACCCCTAAACCTGGAATTTCTTTTGCTGCAGCTGTAAAACAATGCAAAACAATAAGCACACAAACTGAAAATATGCCATCCGTTTCCAATAGTCCTAAACCTCCTCGTCATTCACTCTCAAAAATAGAAAATAAACCTGTTACAGTTGAAAACGTAATTATGCCAAAACCATTAAATGAACGCGTACCTAAAAGTAAATTAACCCCCAAAACCCAAGTTTCAAATAAACTCATATCTAAAGCAAAGATTAGCAATTTTCCATCCAAGCAAAAGACGCCCAAACATCAAAAAATTACAGCTGCAAGACTAAAAGAAAAATTAAAAAATAAAAGTTTTAATCTCCTGGAGGATTTCGTCGAGGACGAACCCTCTAACAAACCTTTGAAATGTCAACTTTCGAAAAAAAGACTTCTTAAAAAATCGTCCAACTGCTGAGGACGATTCAATCAAAGGTTATGTCACATCCGAAGAGGATATGTTGACAGATCATTCGGACTCTGAAGGCATGTGGGCTAAGACCCAACCTGCATAATTTCCATCCTTTTCCTCTCCAATTTTTACAATGGCGCTTTTATCTTGGAACTGCCATGGCTTCAAATGTCACGTCTCTGATATCAGAGACCTCGTAAATAAATACCATCCTGTTTGTTTTGCACTTCAAGAGACCCTTCTTGACAGCAATAAATCAGCCAAAATAAAACGTTACAGTACTACCAGAAAAGACTACATAGAAGGGGGCAGGGTTTGTGGTGGTGTTGCCCTTTTCACTTCTCATGACTACCCTTTCAGAACTTTAAACATTAATACTGACCTCCAAGCAGTTGCTGTTCAAGTACACATACACTCTCTAATGACTGTCTGCAATCTGTATATCCCTCCAAACAATACCATCTCTCAGAACACACTTAATAACCTTATTACTCAACTTCCAGTCCCTTTTATTATTGTTGGGGACTTGAATGGTCACAGTCCACTGTGGGGTAGCCCCAACCTTAATAAACGGGGTCGTCAAATAGAAAAACTAATATCCGACCATGATCTGTGCATCTATAATACAAATCAACTTACTTACCTACATTCTCCTACAAGAACCTTTCACTCTCTAGATTTAGCAATATCCAGCCCTCAAATTTTTCCGTTCTGGAATTTTGCTGTAGATTCCTACCTCTATAATAGTGATCACTTTCCCATTATCCTAACTCACAATAATGTCTCCAATGCCAATCAGCGTGTTCCTCGTTTTATTCTTGGTTCCGCTGATTGGGATAAATTTCCGTACCCTAGCCAATATCTCAACAGACATGGTCGACAATCATTCCGTTGATGAAGCAGTTAATCAGATAACTGAAACAATAATTTCTGCAGCTGACATATCTATTAGAAAATCATCCTGCCATCCTCAAAAGCAAAACAAAGCCATGGTGGAACCAAGAGTGTAAAAATACTTATAAGGATAAAAGAAAAGCGTTTTCCGTGTTTAAAAGAAATCCTACGACGGAGAACTTTATAAATTATAAGAAATGTAAAAGTATTTTCCGCCGTACCTTAAGACGTAGCCAAAGGGATTCGTGGGTGAACTATATTAGCAGTATCTCTTCCTCCAATTTCCAAGTAAAGATTTATGGGTAAAAGTTAAGCGCTGTTCAGGCGTTTACCCAAACAACCAAATCCAAATTTTAAATTATAATAATAACCTAATAACTTCTCTTGATGACATAGCCAACACAATAGCCTCAACCTTAGCTCATATCTCTTCAAGTTCTAATTATTCTGCATCTTTTACAAAACTTAAAAACCTAGTCGAAAATAAACCAATAAACTTTCAAACTACGCTTAACTTTAACTATAATACTGACTTCACCATTTTCGAACTATACAGAGCCTTGCAGAAAGTCCATAAATCTTCTGCTGGTCCGGATAATATTTCATACGAAATGATAAAAAACCTTTCTTCAGTTTCGATGTTCAACCTTCTTAAACTTTACAATAGAATATGGAGAGAACATAGCTTTCCTTCCTCGTGGAGAGAGGCTATTGTAATCCCCATTTTAAAACCTGATAAAGACCCATCGAATCCTCTCAGCTACCGTCCAATAGCTCTGACGAACTGTTTATGCAAAATTCTGGAAAAAATGATAAACGTTCGTCTGATATACTACCTGGAGGAAAATAACTACCTCTCCAAATATCAGAGTGGTTTCCGTCGTGGAAGGAGTACGTTAGATAATATAATGGAGTTGGAAACCAGAATCCGGAATGCTTTTGTAAAACGGAAGCATTTAGTGTCTGTTTTTTTCGATATTGAAAAGGCATATGACCGCACTTGGCGTCATGGGGTTCTACAGAAACTTTTCGATTTAGAAATGCGTGGTAATATGCCTATTTTTATACAGAACTTTTTAGCATTAAGAAATTTTAAAGTAAGGGTAGGAAACACCTTTTCTCGCACTTTTATTCAAGAAGAAGGAGTTCCTCAGGGAAGCGTTTTGAGTGTGACCCTGTTCATTATTGCAATTAATGGGATTCTGAACGAGATACCTCCCTCTGTTAATGGAAACTTGTATGTCGACGATCTCCATATCTCATGTGAAGGAGCGGATATGAGATTTATTAACAGACAACTCCAGACTGCAGTTAACAAGATTAGTAAGTGGGCGAGCGAGAATGGTTTCAGCTTTTCAAGTTCAAAGACGTGTTGTGTGCATTTTTGCAAAAAAAGAGGTCTGCACCCAGACCCAGAGATCCAGTTGCTTGGAAATAACATCAACATTGTGAATGAGGTGAATTTTCTCGGCGTCATTTTTGACAAAAAACTTACCTTTGCACCCCATATCACAAACTTGCGGAAAAATTGCGAAAGGAAGCTCAACATCCTCAAAATCCTTTCTAAGACCTCATGGGGAGCTGATCGCGCTTCCCTAATTAAGATCTATCATGCCATCATCCGCTCAAAACTGGACTATGGATGTCCTGTATATGGGTCAGCACGCGTTTCTGTCCTTCAAAAGCTGAATACCATTCACCATTCCGCTCTTCGATTGTGTTCCGGAGCTTTTAGAACATCTCCTGTAGAAAGTCTCTACGTTGACTGCTGTGACGCTCCTCTTGAATTACGTCGACAGATGTTATCTCTTCAGTACTACTTCAGAACGTCATCTTATATCAACCATCCCATCCATCAACATACACTCAATTATTACCTCAAGAGATTATACAATGCTAGACCTTCTTGTGTTCTGCCGTTTCAGGGAAGGATAAATGAAATTTTAAGAGATCTTAACTTAGACAATATAGATACAATACCCACAGCTATTGGAATACATCCTTGGCACACTCCTACTTTTACTATAATAAACCCCTTTAAGTCATTTGACAAAAATTCAACTAGCAATATCATTTATCAACAAATTTTTGAAGATCACAAGCAATATTATAAAAATTACACCTCTGTCTTCACAGATGGTTCAAAATCCACTAACTATGTCAGCTGTGCATACCTTATTAAAGATCAAATCAATAGCTACAGACTCCATCCTAAACTCTCCATCTTTTCTGCTGAAGCCTTTGCTATCTTGAAGGCTTTAGAAGAATTGATGAATCACAATAGTAAAAACTTTATTATCTATACAGACTCCCAAAGTGTTCTTAATTCATTGCAATCCAAATAACTGTAATAATCCTATTATTTTCAAAATTCTTACAACAATAACTAACCTTACCTCCATGGGAATCTCGCTAGTTTTTAGCTGGGTTCCCTCTCATGTCGGCATTAAAGGCAATGAACTTGTGGACATGGCTACCAGGTCTGCAAGCGACTTTCTCAACACTGGTCTTCCTTATCCTGACTTGAAAAATTTACATCAAACATCTTTTACACGATAAATGGCAGATGTCCTGGGATAAGCATTTCTTCAAATAAACTGCGGGAAATTAAAACCAAGATAATGAAATGGTCTCAACTCCCTTCTAGGAGACATGACGTAATACTCACTCGTTTACGAGTGGGTCATTGCAGGCTCACCCATGCCCATCTCTTGCTCGGTGAAGCTCCTGCACAGTGTGCGTATTGCAAGACACCATACACCGTCGCACATATTTTAACCTCTTGTGTCTGTTCTAAATCATTGTATATAAAATTTTTTGGTAATCAATCTCCTAATCTTAATTTAATCATCGGGGAAACTCCACATCCAAACTTGTTCCCCTTTCTTCGTCAAACTGGTTTTTATACCGAAATATAATTTTTGTTTGTGTTTCAATTTTCTAATTTTCAATTTTTAATCTTTCTTTTTTCAATTCACTCAATTTTCAAATCTTGTTAATCTGTATATCACTCAATTTGTATTCGTGTTTTCTGTTGAATGTAATTTTTTTTCTTGTTACTTTAATCTGTTTTAAATCCTGTCTTTTTATCTTTTGTCAAAATTTTTTCTAAATTTCGTCTTTGGTTTTTTTCCTCATCTTGTTTGGCGCAGTTTGTCCCTAGAGGAATTAGCGCCATTAAGCTTCAACCAACCAACCAACCAACCAACCGATATAAGAGACCTCGTTAATAAGTACCAACCATTTTGCTTTGCACTGCAAGAGACACTTCTGGACAGCAATAAATCCGCGAAATTAAAACGTTATACAACATTCAGAAAAGATTACGTTGAAGGGGGCAGGGTTTGTGGTGGTGTAGCCCTCTTCACGTCTCATGACTACCCTTCCACTACTTTAAGCATTAACACTGAACTCCAAGCCATAGCTATACAGATACATATACATACTCTAATAACTGTCTGCAACCTCTATCTCCCTCCAAATGTTAAAATTAACCAAAATGCTCTAAATAACCTAATAACACAACTACCTGCTCCTTTTATTATTGTCGGCGACCTGAATGGCCACAGTCCATTGTGGGGTAGCCCCAACTTTAATAAAAGGGGTCGTCAAATTGAAAAACTAATTTCCGATCATGATCTCTGCATTTTCAATAAAGACCAGCTTACTTACCTTCATTCTCCCACAAGAACGTTTCACTCTCTGGACTTAGCAATCTGCAGCCCTGAAGTTTTTCCTTTTTGGAAATTCCATGTTGAATCCTACCTTTTTAATAGTGACCACTTTCCTGTTATCTTAACTCATAATAATAGCTCCCATATCAAGCAGCGGGTACCTAATAAATCTTGATACAGTCGTCTGTTTCAATTTCATAACATAACGAATATGTATCAGTGATTAACAATTCAGCTTTATGTTTATACAGTTTTTGAATAATATTATAGGGAAATTTGTACATGAGGATTTTACTCATGACTAAAACTGAAAAACCGACATATATAGGTCTAATTTTAATTTAGTTTTATGCATGTGAACGGCTGTTAAATCTGAAATAAATAAAATGCGGGGAAGATGTTTTTTAAAAATTTTTTCAGCCTGAACAAGTTTAATATTTACTCTTTTCCGTAAATTTTCCATTGTTTTAACGCAAACAGCATTATTTATGAGTTTAAATAGATCTTTTTCAAATGTATTTTTAGCTAGTTTTCTTTTTTCCGCGTTAAATTGTAGGATTCTATGAATTTTTACAAGTTTCGTACCGAAACTTAAATACAGCTTAAGGTTTTTACAATGAAGAATGTATTTTATTTCTTAAATTTGGTACTAATTTTGTTTGCGATTTATTCATTGGTATTTGCATTACCTTAGCAAGATTTTTACAATACTCTGACAACATTGATGTTTCAATATCCACTCTCTCTGGTGCTGGAGGGAAATCATCGTGATCTTCGTGGATATTTTCGGGGTATTCTATATCGGCTTCAATGACATACCCCCACTGCACTATCATCTTCGATCTCAAGAGGTTTAAAAAGTTATTAATTTCCTTCGCTCTTAACTATTTGAAATCGGAGACGGGAAGCGGTTGACATAACTCCCAACCGTATAAATTGTTAGCATCTAGGTATATTATATATTTTCTGGGTTTTTCAGGGTTGAAATCGGGTAAATATTTGTTGTTTGCCTCGCAAAATCTTTTTGAAATAACGCTTATCCCCGCTCTAAAACCATCCTCTTAAAATAAGTACATATTAGGATTAGTCAAGCGTTCTAAATTAATTTTATTTTTTTTCAATGCAGCGTTCCATGCAAACAATGGTAACGTAATACAATGGGCCGGATCCAAATCATTCTCCTTAATGATACTGCACCAACCTGCTCTTACTGTTATTTGCCTATCACTGTCTTACATCTTTTAACTTCGTGCTTTTGTTTTTACCATTTGTATCACAAATTTTTTTAATTCAAAATCACCTAATTTAATTGACCTTGTTGGAGATGATCCCCATCGGAATCTTTTCAAATTTTTACATGTTACTGGTATATTTCATGAGTTTTTATATTAATTTTTCCACTTCTCTGTGGTTGCTGTTTTTGTCATCTGCTTTTGTCAGGTTTTAATATTTTGATCATTCATTCATTAACTTTTGCTTGTTTACCTTCTTGTCTTTTCTTCCATCCATGTGCTGTTTTACTCTTTTGTCTGGCGCAGTATGTCCATAGTTGATTTTGCGTCATAAAACCTTAAAGCAACCGGATCCAAATCATAACCGAGACACAACTCTATGAAATTTTGAAATATATATGCTAAAAGTAAAATATGTTTTCAAATATAAATCGTGATATTCTCCTAAATTTTGTACGTTTAACGTTTCCTATACCATTTGCGCGTACTGGTAATCATTATCGGATATTTCCTGATAGTTCAAATCATCATAGAAAGCCTTCTTAGGGGATAGTGAAGGTGATTACCGGCCCCACCGGTAGAGGAAAATCTTTGTGCGTGATTTTATGAAATACAAACAGGAAATGTTTTCGATGATCCCCGATAAAATAGTGTGGTTTTACGGAATTCATCAATCCCTTTATGATGGAATTTTATTAATAGTATCAGATATAAGTACTTTTACATCAATTAAACAGTCAGTAAGAATTTTCTCACCTAGAATTTCAGCATTAAATTCTTGTACAGCTGAACACTCATTATTGGGAAGTTCTTTCATCACATAGCTCTTGAACGTATTCCCGAAGAGTTTACGCTCGGCAAGTTTAGTTACATCACTTAAAACTTTTTTCAGTTCTGAGAATTGCACAGTGTTCAAACGCACATGAGTTCGGCTAAGCTGAACCAGTCCTTGAACAGTGTAGGCATACTGAATAGTAACACCCTTTATTTCAAATTCTTCATCATACTCTGTAGACACAAATACCTGTTTTTCAATTAGTTTACTGGATGGTTGTGAACATCTGAAGTATTCCACACTTTTCTGAAAAAGTACCCAAGTCGGTCAAGAACTTCTGTGTAGAGCTGTCCATTGATAGGAAGAAAGCGATTAACATGACCTTGATTTTGGACTTTTCAAATCAAAATTTTTTCTTCCTTGGTGAACTTGGAGACCGCCATTCGAGGCTTTGACACTTGGTTTCTGGGTCATATGGATAACACCAAGACTCGTCTCCCGTGACTGTCCTATCTAGGACGTAAGGTCGGCGATAAGTTCGCCGCATGCTTCCAGTCTCAATTACTTTTGTTCGTCCCTTAAATGGTGAGGAACGAATCTGGAACAAATCTTGCGTTTGCATGGGGCTTGCGTCAAAATTCATCGAACCGTCTTTTTGTCCATGTTCAATTCATTGGGAGTACTCGAATAGTCAACTGACCATCACATTTTACCATATAGCGAACTTTTTCAATTGCTTCCGGCGTGCGTACGGGCTGCGGCTGACCTGTGTATGGATTATCTTCGACGCTTTCGCGCCCGTCCCGAAAGCGTTTAAACCATTCTAAAGTTCTTGAGCGGGATAATGCTTCCTCGCCGTAAATTTGTTTTAATATTTCGTAGGTTTCCGTAGCTGTCTTGCCCAATGTGAAGCAAAATTTAATGTTAATTCTTTGCTCCATTTTCACTTCGACAACAGGAATTTAAGAGCTTCGTCCTAATGCGCCTTTCCAGGAAAACGACTTACTTAAAAATGACGCCGATTGCACTGCACATGCGCAAGAGAACGCTCATAAATATGCAAGCATTAGCGCCATCTTCCGGCTTTTCGTTCTCCTACAGTTACTTCAGTCCTGGAAATTAATAGCCGACCTTGTATATAAAAAGACAATTTAAAATGCAAAATAACATATTATAATCCTGCATTGTTAGTTCTTTCACTTTATCAAGATTAACATTATTAATCATGAATAAATCATTTTCAATGTCAAAAATATTTAGTAACAGCCATGCACGCCATTCTAGAGATTTAAATCTCTCACCAATGCTTAAACATATGCAATCGTGATTGTATTGAGAAAAAATTTCTATAATACAACTCTCTCTATGATATACACTTTTAATGCTCCTATTGATGTTATTTTCTAAACATGTGACTAATTCTACTGATGCATTGTCATCATTAGATGTTGAAGGGGCATTTATATTAGTTTGACTAAGTCTAGAAATTTTATAGGGTAAAATACGTAACCAAATCAATTCTATTAAAATAGTTGTTTTCCATTTCTAATAGATTAGATACTTCTTCTGCATTTAAGATTATATTTCTAGCGTATAAACAAATAATATTATTTTTAGAACAAATTTTGTAAGCGTAAACCATTTGAATGAAGCCCTAACAGTGTGTTATTAACAATGAACGAGGAGTCTCTATATGCGAAATTATAAAATTATACCTCTTATCTATAAAATAGCCCTATGTAGTAGAAATAATTATACCTGTTTTGGTTGGTATCCATCTGTGGTTGATATATTTATACCTGTGGATATATGCGCGAGGTGCATTTTGGAATTTATTTACTTTTCAGATTATATTCTCTCTTAGATGAAAACTTTGTAAAAGGGAACTTTATTAAAAATGGAGGAAGAGATGCTGTTTATATAGTTCACTCACGAATCTTTTTTCCCAAAATTGATTCAAAATTGTGTTGTTATATTGGGTTTATCGTCTTGGTTGGTTGGGAGCACTACGGTCTACTTTTTGCTACACGAGGGCTAATGAGACCGGGACCTACTGTTTAAAGCCGATTCCGAACGGCTACGAACATCCATGCCTCAGTGGGACTCGAACCCACGAACTTCGGTTCCGAAGGTCAGTGCCCTAACCATTCGGCCATCGTTCGGCGTTTATCGTCTTGTTTGCGCAGTTTGTCCAATGAGGAATTAGTGCTACGAAATTTCAACCAACCACGAATCTTTTTGGCTACGTCTTAAGGTGCGACGGAAAATACTTTTGCATTTCTTATGATTTATAAAGTTCTCCATCTTAGGATGTGTTTTGAACAATGAGAACGCTTTTGTCTTCGCTTTATAACAAATTTTACACTTTTGGTTCCACCATGGCTTTGTCTGACTTAAAAATCCACCATGGCTTGAAAATCATCCTGTCGTCCTCAAAGGACGACAGGATGATTATTAATAGATATATCAGCTTCAAAAATTGTTTCAGTTATCATATTCACTGATTAAGTGGTATTATTGTTGACCATGTCTGTAGAGATATTAGCTAGGATACGGAATTTATCCCAATCAGCGAAACCTAGAATATAATAAGAATTACGCTGATTAGCCATTATTGTGTGTGTTTTTAATAGGAAAGTGATCACTATTATAGAGGTAAGAATCCACTGCAAAATTCCAGAACAAAAAAACTTGAGTGCTGGATATTGGTAAATCTAGGGAGTGAAACTTTCTTGTAGGATAATGTGGGTATGTAATTTCGTTTGTATTGTAAATGCATAGATCATGGTCGGATATTAGTTTTTCAATTTGGCAACCCCGTTTATTGAGGTTCGGACTACCCCACAATTGACTGTGGATATTAAAGTCACCAACAATAATAAAAGGGACTGTAAGTTGAGCAATAAGGTTATTAAGAGTGTTCTGGGAGATATTTGCTTTCCATCTTGTAGAAATGTTTTCAAAATTGTCGTAGAAGGGGTGGCAAACTCTAGAAGACCAAACATGCGTGCAATGGTAGATAATAACTGTCTTTTCGCTGAAACATTATCTGAAGGAATTGCTTTAACTTGAAATCAATTTATGGTTAAGTCGCAGAAAAAAAATCTAGAATTTTTTTAGAAGTATTTTCTTGAAATGAAGACGTAAAAGTACTAGCCTTTAATGTATCTGGTAACTGTGCAGTGACTTCTGGAATATTATATAACCATTTTGTAAGCTCAAAACGACCAGAAGACAAGGTCTAAGGAATCGACTGAATGAATTCTAGCTAACAAATCATCGAAATAAAAATGATTTTGAGTTAACTTAGTTGTTTGTGGAAATTGTTCTTTTTTATCATTGTATTATTGTTGTATAGTACAAATTGCTAAATATAATCTACATGCTGTTCGATAAGTGACAGTATTTAATGTATAAATTTGGAAGTCTGATTTGCGGATTTTCTGCAGAAAATTTGTTGGAATGACGTGTCATTAGCTATCATGATTTGGCGGTATATTTTTCTGGTATCGGCAGAAAATACCTCAGGGAAAGTTCTGAATTTTATCAATATCGCCAAACGTCTGGAGTTTTTTCCCTTTCAATAATACAATATTTAGTGATTTCCCATCACTCGTTTTAAACGATTCACCAAAGACTGCTTGTTATTTCGTTGTTGAACTATTTTCATTTATTACACCTTGATGAGGTAAAACTTTGAGAGGCTAAATCAGATGTGAGAGGAGTTATTTAAACAAGACTTTACTATTCTTCCATAAGTTCAACATATATTTGCTTTAATTGTTTGTAATTTCTTTTCAAAAGAATAAAATCTTCCTTTAAGATTCTTCTTTACTGTCTCCGTTTCGAATAGGCTTAAGAATCGTTAGATTAAAATGCAAATTGGTTTAAAAACAGAATTGAAAAGATTTTAGGGTACTTACCTTCAGATCTCTAAAACAGAAATCCACACTGACACTGCATGACAAAAAAAGAAAAGGCTTTAACAATGGAATTTAATGGTTATCAGAATTCGAATACAGAATTGGTGAGAAAAGAGCTCGAGCTTCTCTATAGAAGATATCTGTTAGCTCCTGCAGCAACACCATTCAAAGATGGAGTATATGGAAGAGCAGGATCTATTATGACTCCGTTCCTCTTACAGTAGCGAGCTAATTCACCAGAAACATATTCTTTTGAAATTATCACACCTTATTTTGTTGAGATCAAGATTCTGCTTTATGGACAATTTGAATCCTCCAGGAATAGCACTTTTGTGCTTTAGGAGGTGCACTTAAATTCTAGAGAAAGGGAAGTCATCTATGATAGTAAATAAGATATATTTTTCACCGTCCTTGGAGAGGGGATCAATGGGACTGCAGATATCAGTTCGAATCATTCTCATTGGCATATGCTCTCTGCTCATTGGAGTGTTGTAATGGTTTACTATAATATGTCGGAAATTGGCAAACCCATTTCTTTTAATACTTTGTTGGATGAATGCCTCATGCTTCTGTTCCATAAATCACCATCATGATTTGCAAGAAAGGTGAAGCTCTAATGTATTCAAATTGACTCACATACTGTCCATTTTCATTTAGTCTGGCTAATTCAAACTTTTCACTGCTCTCGTCAATAACAGCTACATCATTAGAAAAATTACATTTGACTTCGTATTTAGGAATTAAATGACCATACTTCTTACGTCTGAAACAAGGTCCAAATTTAGATCCCTTATTATAATTTAGATTTTTAGGTACAGGTATATTGGATACACTATCCCTACTATTATCATTTCTTTTACTATTGACATTAAAGGCAACATTTAAAGATTTATCAGAATCTACCTTACATTGTTGTAGGCGATTCTCTTCACAATGAAGTTCAGCAAGTTTTTATCCGGATCTGTATATGGTTTGAATAATACCTTGATATTCCATTGGAAGGTATATGAGGAGTTGAAAAGCTTGATATATATATCCTGTAAGGGGTTCCAGATTCTGCTAATTGTTTCACTATACGTTATAGTCTTGCTGCAAAAACGCAGACTGATTCTCCGGGATGAATCCGAGTGTCGAAAAATTAGTCTAACAAGTTTAAAATCCTCGCTCGTGTAACGGGTTGAGAAAGTGATTCTTTAATATTTTCCAGGCTTCTTGACCACTCGACGTCAAGAAATTAAGGTTCTATAATCTTGACTCACATTCAGATAGATAGTAGAGTAAGCTCGATCTCGTCGGAGTTCAAAGTCTTGTTTTTTCCTTGGTTGTCGCTTTCGGATAGAGTTCATTGGTTACGTTAATAAACTTCCATGATCCCTTTTCTAATAATAACACCTTTACATTATCAGCCCACGTAGAATAATTCTCCGAATTCTGTGGCTCGGTTAATTTTTAGCTGGGTTCCCTCTCATGTCGGCATCAAAGGAAATGAACTTGTGGATTTAGCTGCCAAGTCTGCAGAAAACTATCTAAACTCTGGCCCTCCTTATCCTGACCTGAAAATTTACATCAAAGATTTAGTTCACTCCAAATGGCAGAATTCTTGGGTAAACACACAGTCAAATAAATTGCGAGATGTAAAAGACAAAATTTCTAAATGGCCTCAACTTCCTTCTAGAAGACACGACGTGATAATCACTCGTCTACGAGTGGGTCACTGCCGACTCACACACGCTCTCTTGCTTGGTGAGGCACCTCCACAATGTGCGTCAAACTGCAGTTAACAAGATCAGTAAGTGGGCGAGTGAGAATGGTTTCAGCTTTTCTAGTTCAAAGACATCCTGCGTGCATTTTTGTAAAAAAAAAAGTCTCCACCCCGACCCTGAAATCCAGTTTCTTGGTAATAAGATCACCATTGTGGATGAGGTGAAATTTCTCGGCGTCATCTTTGACAAAAAACTTACTTTTGCACCTCATATCACAACCTTGCGGAAAAATTGTGAAAGGAAGCTCAACATTCTAAAAGTCCTTTCGAAGACCTACTGGGGAGCTGATCGGGCTTCCCTAATTAAGATCTATAATGCTCTCATCCGCTCCAAACTGGACTACGGATGTCCTGTTTATGGGTCAGCCCGTGTTTCTGTTCTAAAAAAGCTGAATACCATTCACCATTCTGCTCTCAGATTATGCTCAGGGGCTTTCAGAACATCTCCTATAGAAAGTCTCTATGTTGACTGCTGTGAGGCTCCTCTGGAATTACGTCGTCAGGTGCTGTGTCTACAGTACTATTTCAGAACATTATCATATGTGAATCATCCCATTCATCAGAATACTCTCAATACTTACCTCACACGCCTCTATGATGCTAGACCTTCTTGTGTTCTGCCTTTTCAGGGAAGGATAAAAGGAATTTTAAGAGATCTTAACTTTGACAATATTGATACTATTCCCACAGATATTAGAATTCATCCTTGGTACACTCCTAATTTTACTATTATTAACCCATTTAAGTCATTTGAAAAAAGTTCAACTGCCAATAGCATATATCAACAAATTTTTCAAGATCACAAACAATACTTTACATCCTACATTCCTGTTTTTACCGATGGCTCCAAATCTACAAACTTTGTTAGCTGTGCATACAGTATTAAAGAAAACATCAATAGCTATAGACTACATTCTAAACTCTCCATATTTTCCGCTGAAGCCTTTGCTATTTTGAAGGCTTTAGAGGAAATGACGCACCACAATAGTAAAAATTTCATTATCTATACCGACTCTCAAAGTGTTTTAAATTCATTAATCTCTCCTAATTGTAATAACCCCATTATTTTCAAAATTCTCAATTTAATAACCAATCTTAAATCCATGGGAATCTCGTTAATTTTTAGCTGGGTTCCATCTCATGTCGGCATCAAAGGAAATGAACTTGTGGATTTAGCTGCCAAGTCTGCAGAAAACTATCTGAACACTGGCCTTCCTTATCCTGACCTGAAAATTTATATCAAAGATTTAGTTCACTCTAAATGGCAGAATTCTTGGGTAAACACTCAGTCAAATAAATTGCGAGATCTAAAAGACAAAATTTCTAAATGGCCTCAACTTCCTTCTAGAAGACAAGATGTGATAATCACTCGTCTTCGAGTGGGTCACTGCCGACTCACACATGCTCATCTCTTGCTTGGTGAGGCACCTCCACAGTGTGCGTATTGTAAGACTACTTATACAGTCGCACATATTTTAACGTCTTGTATTTGTTTTAAATCATTGTACATAAAATTCTTTGGAAATTCGTCACCTAATCTTAATTCAATCATTGGAAAAATCCCACATCCAGGCTTATTCCAATTTCTTCGCTGTACTGGCTTGTACTTTGAAATCTGATTTGTATTTTTCTAACTTTTAATGTTCAATTTTGTAATACTTAATTCTTAATTTTTAATTTTTTTTTTCAATCTTAAATTAATTTTCAATCTTTGTAAATAAATAAATTTCATTGTTGTTTTGTACCTTTTTCAATTTCTCATTTTCTGTTTTTCATTTTTAAAAAAAATTAATTTTTAATCAAACTTTGCTGCCCCTCAGGGGGTTTACCTACTATAGGTAAACACGGGTGTCGCAATCCCGAGGTACCCCAGCGATCTGTTGTTCTGTTCCTTTTCTATTCTTTTTTCTCTTCTCTTCCTTTTTCCTTTTCCTCCCTCGTTGTGGTTACCTTTTCGGAGGTGAGGGCTTATCGCGATATGTTGTGTTCCTTTCTGAACACAACATCTCGCGATTTGTTAACCACCCACGTGTTTGCCGTGCGTGGAGACCCGTGTCCCCGGAAAAGGGGATCCTGGTAATTGAGGGAAACCAACACATTACTTTGGCCCCTGCTTCGGGTAAACGGGTGGTGTAGAATGGTCCCGTCTACATCAATCGGCTGGTCGGACGACTTTTGTCACTGGCCTGGGCCAAGCAATCGGTTACCTGCTGGGCACTTTAATGGGTCGAGGCTGCTTAAGGGGTAGCTGTGCGCGTATAGATCCCGGTTAGCACTGGTGCGACTTTATGTCCCTTTTTGGGAGCGTTTAGCATCCCCTTGTTGGGCTCCATGGTGGGTGGTGGTGCCGCCGGGATCTGAACACCTTCTATTTCATTATGGAATCTTCATCCCCCCCACAACCTCTCCCCTTGGGTCAAAAGGGGCACGAAATTGACACATGTCAAGCTAGATTTTTCACTGTACAGAGAAAGGAGGGAAGTTTTTTCGGCTGTCTCTCCTTTTCTGGTACATAAATGCCTTTCATCATCTGTTGGGCTAGTCAAAGCAGTTAAAAAATTACGATCTGGCGTCTTGCTTGTCGAAGTAGCAGATGCAAAACAAGCTTCAAATATCTTAAAATGCACCAACTTTGCCGATATTCCAGTGACAGTCACTGCTCACGGAACTTTAAATTTTAGTAGAGGAGTTATTTCTGAAGGGGAACTTTATAATGTCCCCGATGAAGAAATTTTAGAAGGTCTAAAAGAGCAGCAAGTTTGTGGAGTACGCCGTATCACCATCCGTCGTGACGGGAAAATACTCCCCACAAAACATCTTATTCTTACGTTCAACTCACCATCGCTTCCTTCACACATAAAAGCAGGATACCTTCGATGCCCTGTGCGTCCATTTGTCCCCAATCCATTGCGTTGTTTTCAATGCCAACGTTTTGGACATTCAAAAACATCATGTCGTGGATCTATTACCTGTCCTCGTTGTGCAGAAGTAGGCCACGACGGCGTTGATTGCAAACAAACACCTAAATGCATCAACTGCAAAGGCGACCATCCTGCCTATTCCCGTTCGTGTCCTAAGTGGCTTCTGGAAAAAGAAATACAAACAATCAAAGCAAAAGAAAACATCTCATATCCAGAAGCCAGAAAACGCATTGAAGAACGTACTCCAAGACCTGGAATTAGTTTTGCTGCAGCAGTGAAGCAATGTAAATCAATAGCCACACAGACTGAAAACAAGCCATCCGTCCCCAATAGTCCTAAACCTTCTCGTCATTCACCCTCAAAAATAGAAAATAAACCTGTTACAGTTGAAAACGTAATTATGACAAAACCATTAAATGAACGCGTACCTAAAAGTAAATTAACACCTAAAACTCAAGTTCCAAATAAGCTTTTAGCTAAATCTAAGATTAATAATTTTCCATCCAAGCAAAAGACGCCCAAACATCAAAAAATTACGGCAGCAAGATTAAAAGAAAAATTAAAAAATAAAAGTTTTAATCTCCTGGAGGATTTCGTCGAGGACGAATCCTCTAACAAACCTTTAAAATGTCAATTTTCGAAAAAAGACTTCTTAAAAAATCGTCCAACTGCTGAGGACGATTCAATCAAAGGATATGTGACATCCGAAGAGGATATGTTGACAGATCAATCGGACTCTGAAGGCATGTGGGCTAAAACCCAACCTGCATAATTTCCATCCTTTTCCTCTCCAAATTTTACAATGGCGCTATTGTCTTGGAACTGCCATGGCTTCAAAAGTCACGTCTCTGATATCAGAGACCTCGTAAATAAATACCATCCTGTTTGTTTTGCACTTCAAGAGACCCTTCTTGACAGCAATAAATCAGCCAAACTAAAACGCTACAGTACTACCAGAAAAGATTATATAGAAGGGGGCAGGGTTTGTGGTGGTGTTGCCCTCTTCACTTCTCATGACTACCCTTTCAGAACTTTAAACATTAAAACTGACCTCCAAGCAGTTGCTGTTCAAGTACACATACACTCTCTAATAACTGTTTGTAACCTCTATATCCCTCCAAACAATACCATCTCTCAGAGCACTCTTAATAACCTTATTACTCAACTTCCAGTCCCTTTTATTATTGTTGGGGACTTGAATGGCCACAGTCCATTGTGGGGTAGCCCCAACCTTAATAAACGGGGTCGTCAAATAGAAAAACTGATATCCGACCATGATCTGTGCATCTATAATACAAATCAACTTACTTACCTACATACTCCTACAAGAACCTTTCACTCCCTAGATTTAGCAATATCTAGTCCTCAAATTTTTCCGTTTTGGAATTTTACAGTAGATTCCTACCTCTATAATAGTGATCACTTTCCCATTATCCTAACTCACAATAATGTCTCCAATGCCAATCAGCGTGTTCCTCGTTTTCTTCTAGGTTCCGCTGATTGGGATAAATTCCGTACCCTAGCCAATATCTCTACAGACATGGTCGACAATCATACCGTTGATCAAGCAGTTAATCAGATAACTGAAACAATAATTTCTGCAGCTGACATTTCTATTAAAAAATCATCCTGCCGTCCTCAAAAGCAAACAAAGCCATGGTGGAACCAAGAGTGTAAAAATACCTATAAGGAGAAAAGAAAAGCGTTTTCCGTGTTTAAAAGACATCCTACGATGGAGAATTTTACAAATTACAAGAAATGCAAAAGTATTTTCCGCCGCACTGTAAGACGTAGCCAGAGAGATTCGTGGGTTAACTATATTAGCAGTATCTCTTCCTCCATTTCCACCCGTCAGGGGGTTTACCTACTTTAGGTAAACACGGGTGTCGCAATCCCGAGGTACCCCAGCGATCTTTTGTTCTGTTCCTTTTCTATTCTTTTTTCTCTTCTCTTCCTTTTTCCTTTTCCTCCCTCGTTGTGGTTACCTTTTCGGAGGTGAGGGCTTATTGCGATATGTTGTGTTCCTTTTCTGAACACAACATCTCGCGATTTGTTAACCACCCACGTGTTTGCCGTGCGTGGAGACCCGTGTCCCCGGAAAGGGGGATCCTGGTAATTGAGGGAAACCAACACATTACTTTGGCCCCTGCTTCGGGTAAACGGGAGGTGTAGAATGGTCCCGTCTGCATCAATCGGCTGGTCGGACGACTTTTGTCACTGGCCTGGGCCAAGCAATCGGTTACTTGCTAAGCACTTTACTGGGTCAAAGCTGCTTATGGGGTAGCTGTGCGCGTATAGATCCCGGTTAGCACTGGTGCGTCGTTTTTGTCCCTTTTTGGGAGCGTTTTAGCACCCCCTTGTTGGGCTCCATGGTGGGTGGTGCGACCGGGATCTGAACAACAAACTAACTATTATGGAGAATCTCAAAACCCCCCCACCCCTCCCCTTGGGTTATAAGGGGCAACAAAATATTAACATCGATTCAAGTCGTGCTAGATTTTTTATAGTGCAGAGGAAAGAGGGAAGCTTTTCAGCTGTCTCCCCTTTCCTGATACACAAATGTATACAAAGTGCTGTCGGCGAAGTAAAATCCACCAAAAAGTTAAGATCTGGTCACTTACTAGTTGAAGTAACCGACAGTACACAGGGATCAAAACTTTTAAAATGCACCACATTTTCAGATATCAATATTTTGGTCACACCACATAATACCTTAAACTTTTGTCGCGGTGTGATATCTGAGGGAGAACTTTTTAACGTATCCGAGGAGGAAATATTAGACGGCCTAAAAGAGCAACATGTTTGTGGTGTTCGCCGTATTACTATTCGTCGTGATGGGAAGCTGCTTTCCACCAAGCACCTCATCTTGACATTTAACTCTCCAACTTTGCCTTCTCATATAACTGCGGGTTATCTCAGATGTCCTGTACGCCCTTACATCCCCAATCCCTTGCGCTGCTATCAATGCCAACGTTTTGGACATTCCAAAACTTCGTGTCGTGGGTCCATTACCTGCCCACGTTGCGCAGAAGTGGGCCACGACGGCATTGACTGCAAATCTAATTTTAAATGTATAAATTGCAAAGGGAGTCATCCAGCATATTCGCGTAGTTGTCCAAAATGGAATCAAGAGAAAGAAATTCAGGCCATCAAAGTAAAAGAACAAATATCATATCCAGAAGCAAAAAAACGTGTCACTGATACCACACCCCGATCAGGAGTAACTTATGCTGCAGCTGTAAAGCAATGTAGATCAATAAGCACTCAAACTGAGAGTAAGCCACCTGTCACCAATAGTCCTAAATCTTCGCGTTCTAATCCTCCTAACACCGAAAATAAACCACTACAAGTTCAAAATATTTTTGTCCAGAAACCTCTCAATGAGCGCGTTCCTAAAAACATGTTACAACCAAAGAGCCAAATATCTAAAATATCAAAATCTAAAATTAATAGTGTTCCATCTAAACAGAAAGTATCGAAGGCAAAATTATCAGCAACAAAACTTAGAGAAAGATTAAAAAATAATAGTTTTAGCGTTTTAGATGATTGTGATGAAAATTCTAAAAACCCTTTAAAATATAAATTATCCAGAAAAGACTTTTTAAAAAACCGTCCGAATGTTGAAGATGACTCCCTAAAAGTGTACCTGACATCTGAAGAAGAAGAAATGGTAACAGAAAACTCGGACTCTGAGGGCATGTGGGTTAATCCCCCTGCCTGATTTCCCCTACTTTTCTCCTCTGCCTTTTAATATGGCCCTTCTGTCTTGGAACTGCCATGGCTTTAAATGTCACGTTCCTGACATCAGAGATCTGGTAAATAAATACCATCCCATTTGTTTTGCTCTCCAAGAGACCCTTCTCGATAGCAATAAACAAGCTAAACTAAAACGTTATAGTACCATCAGAAAAGATCACGTAGAAGGGGGTAAGGCTTCTGGTGGTGTTGCCCTTTTCACATCCCATGACTACCCTACCACCACTTTAAACATTAATACGGAACTTCAAGCTGTAGCTGTGCAGATACACATTCATTCTCTAATAACTGTCTGTAATATTTATCTCCCTCCAAATAATAATATCAACCAGACTTCACTTAATAACTTAATTTCACAACTTCCAGTTCCTTTCATTATAATAGGTGACCTAAATGGCCACAGTCCATTATGGGGTAGCCCCCGTCTTAATAAACGGGGTCGTAAAATAGAAAAACTTATTTCCGACCATGATCTGTGCATTTTCAATAGAAACGAAGTAACTTACCTCCATTCTCCCACCAAAACCTTTCACTCAATAGATTTGGCACTCTGTAGTCCTCAAGTATTTCCTTTTTGGAAATTCAATGTAGATTCCTACCTGTACAATAGTGATCATTTTCCCATCATCTTAACGCATAATTTTGGCTCTCATGGCAGTCAGCGGCTGCCTCGTTACATACTTGGTTCCGCTGATTGGAAAAAATTCCGCACCCTAGCTAATATCTCTCCAGACATGGTCGAAAATAACAATATTGACCAAGCAGTTCATGAAATTTCTAATACAATAGTTTCTGCAGCCGACGCTTCTATTCCAAAATCTTCCTGCCATTGTTATAAGCAAACAAAGCCGTGGTGGAACGAAGACTGTAGACTGACTTACAAGGAGAAAAGAAAAGCGTTTTCAGTGTTCAAAAGATATCCAACCACTGAAAATTTCATTACCTATAAAAAGTGCAAAAGCATTTTCCGTCGCACTTTAAGACGTAGCCAGAGAGATTCGTGGGTTAACTATATTAGCAGTATTTCGTCATCTATTTCCAGTAAAGTTTTATGGGCAAAAGTTAAGTTGTTGTGGCGTTTACCCAAACAACCAAATTCACATTTTAAATTACAATAACAACTTAATATCTTCTCCTACTGATATTGCCAACACAATAGCCTCATCGCTAGCTGATACCTCTTCATCCTCAAATTACTCGCCCTTTTTTAAAAAACTCAAAAGCCTTGCTGAGAAAAAATCCATAAATTTTAAAACTAAAGAAAACTTTGATTACAATAGGGATTTTACCATTTATGAATTAAAGACAGATCTACATAATACCAATAAAACTTCTGCTGGTCCTGACAATATCTCTTACGAAATGATAAAGCATCTTTCCACAAATTCATTATCCAACCTGTTAACACTTTACAATAGAATATGGAGAGAACATAGCTTCCCTTCCTCGGGGAGAGAGGCTATTGTAATCCCCATTCTAAAACCGGATAAAGACCCATCGAATCCTCTCAGTTACCGCCCAATAGCTGTTACGAACTGTTTATGCAAAATTCTTGAAAAAATGATAAACGTTCGTCTGATATACTACCTGAAGGAAAATAATTACCTATCAAATTTTCAGAGTGGTTTCCGTCGTGGAAGAGCCACACTAGACAACTTGATTGACCTGGAAACCAGAATCCGGAATGCTTTCGTTAAACGAAACCATCTTGTTTCTGTTTTCTTCGATATCGAAAAAGCATATGACCACACTTGGCGTTATGGTCTTTTACGGAAACTTAATGATTTAGGGCTGTGTGGAAATATGCCTATTTTCATACAAAATTTCTTAGCATTAAGGACTTTCAAAGTTCGTATAGGAAATAACTTATCTCGCACTTTTACTCAAGAAGAAGGGGTTCCTCAGGGAAGCGTGTTGAGTGTTACTTTATTTATCGTAGCAATTAATGGGATTCTTAATGAGATACCACCCTCTGTAAAGGGGAATTTATATGTTGACGACCTCCACATCTCATGTGATGGAGCTGATATGAGATATATAAATAGACAACTTCAAACTGCAGTTAACAAGATCAGTAAGTGGGCGAGCGAGAATGGTTTCAGCTTTTCTAGTTCAAAGACATCCTGCGTGCATTTTTGTAAAAAAAGAAGTCTGCACCCCGACCCTGAAATCCAGTTTCTTGGTAATAAGATCACCATTGTGAATGAGGTGAAATTTCTCGGCGTCATCTTTGACAAAAAACTTACTTTTGCACCTCATATCACAACTTTGCGGAAGAATTGCGAAAGGAAGCTCAACATTCTAAAAGTCCTTTCGAAGACCTACTGGGGAGCTGATCGGACTTCCCTAATTAAGATCTATAATGCTCTCATCCGCTCCAAACTGGACTACGGATGTCCTGCACTGGCTTGTACTTTGAAATCTGATTTTTTTTTTCAATCTTAAATTAATTTTCAATCTTTGTAAATAAATAAATTTCATTGTTGTTTTGTACCTTTTTTAATTTCTCATTTTCTGTTTTTCATTTTTTTAAAAAAAATTAATTTTTAATCAAACTTTGCTGATTATTGTAATGTTCTGTTTGTGTTTCTAAATTTTCTACTAATTTGTTTTTTCTTAAATGTTTTTCTTTTGTTTTGGGCATCTTTCATTTTTACGGTTTCATCAAAATTTTTTCAAAATTGTGTTGTTCTTTTGAATTTTTCGTCTTGTTTGGCGCAGTTTGTCCCTTGTGGAATTAGCGCCACTAAATTTCAAACAACCAACCAACCAACCGGACGACATTTGTCACTGGCCTGGGCCAAGCAATCGGTTACCTGCTGGGCACTTTAATGGGTCGAGGCTGCTTAAGGGGTAGCTGTGCGCGTATAGATCCCGGTTAGCACTGGTGCGACTTTATGTCCCTTTTTGGGAGCGTTTAGCATCCCCTTGTTGGGCTCCATGGTGGGTGGTGCCGCCGGGATCTGAACAACTTCCTTTTCATTATGGAATCTTCAACCCCCCCACAACCTCTCCCCTTGGGTCAAAAGGGGCACAGTCATCATGTAGATATTGTTCAGAGAAAGGAGGGGAGCTTTTCGGCTGTCTCGCCTTTCCTGATACATAAATGTATCTCGTCATCCGTCGGGCAAGTTAAAAAAGTAAAAAAACTAAGATCTGGTGTCTTGCTGATTGAAGTAGCAGACACGAAGCAAGCCTCTAATCTTATGAAATGTACAAAATTTGGCGAAATTTTAGTGTCAGTCACTCCTCATAGCAGTTTGAATTTTAGTAGAGGTGTTATATCAGAGGGAGAATTGTACAATGTTCCCGATGAGGACATCTTAGAAGGTTTAAAACAGCAACATGTTTGTGCAGTACGACGAATTACCATCCATAGAGACGGCAAAATACTGCCGACAAAACATATAATTCTGACATTCAACACTCCATAGTTGCCTTCCCATATAAATGCTGGATACCTTCGATGCCCTGTACGTCCCTTTGTTCCCAGTCCATTGCGTTGTTTTCAATGCCAACGCTTTGGACATTCCAAAACATCATGTCGTGGTTCCATTACTTGCCCTCGTTGCGCAGAAGTTGGCCACGATGGCGTTGACTGCAAATCAAAACCTAAATGCGTCAACTGCAAAGGAGACCATCCTGCCTTTTCCCGTACTTGCCCTAAGTGGGTACTGGAAAAAGAAATACAGGCCGTTAAAGTGAAAAGTAACATCTCTTTTCCAGAAGCTCGGAAACTTGTTCAAGAAAGAACTCCCAAACCTGGAATTTCTTTTGCTGCAGCTGTAAAACAATGCAAAACAATAAGCACACAAACTGAAAATATTCCAACCGTACCCAATAGCCCTAAATCTCCTCGTGATCAACCCTCAAAATTTAAAAATAAAGCTCTTACAGTTGAAAATGTAATTGTTCCAAAACCATTAAATGAACGCGTATCTAGAAACAAATTAACTCCTAAAACTCAAGCTTCAAGTAAGATTTTATCAAAGGCAAAGATTACTAGTTTTCCATCTAAGCAAAAGACTCCCAAACATCAAAAACTTACAGCTGCAAGACTAAAAGAAAAAATAAAAAATAAATGTAACCTTCTGGAGGATTTCGACGTTGACGATACCTCCAAAAAACCTTTCAAATCCAAATTGTCGAGCAAAGACTTCTTAAAAAATCGTCCAGTTGCTGAGGACGATTCAATAAAAGGTTATGTCACTTCCGAAGAGGATATGTTGACAGACCAATCGGACTCTGAAGGCATGTGGGCTAAGACCCAACCTGCATAATTTCCATCCTTTTCCTCTCCAAATTTTACAATGGCGCTTTTGTCTTGGAACTGCCATGGCTTCAAATGTCACGTCTCTGATATCAGAGACCTCGTAAATAAATACCATCCTGTTTGTTTTGCACTTCAAGAGACTCTTCTTGACAGCAATAAATCAGCCAAAATAAAACGCTACAGTACTATCAGAAAAGACTACATAGAAGGGGGCAGGGTTTGTGGTGGTGTTGCCCTCTTCACTTCTCATGACTACCCTTTCAGAACTTTAAACATTAATACTGACCTCCAAGCAGTTGCTGTTCAAGTCCACATACACTCTTTAATAACTGTCTGTAACCTCTATATCCCTCCAAACAATACCATCTCTCAGAGCACTCTTAATAACCTTATTACTCAACTTCCAGTCCCTTTTATTATTGTTGGGGACTTGAATGGCCACAGTCCATTGTGGGGTAGCCCCAACCTTAATAAACGGGGTCGTCAAATAGAAAAACTGATATCCGACCATGATCTGTGCATCTACAATACAAATCAACTTACTTACCTACATACTCCTACAAGAACTTTTCACTCCCTTGATTTAGCAATATCCAGTCCTCAAATTTTTCCGTTTTGGAACTTTACAGTAGATTCATACCTCTATAATAGTGATCACTTTCCCATTATCCTAACTCACAATAATGTCTCCAATGCCAATCAGCGTGTTCCTCGTTTTATTCTAGGTTCCGCTGATTGGGATAAATTCCGTACCCTAGCCAATATCTCAACAGACATGGTCGACAATCATTCCGTTGATGAAGCAGTTAATCAGATAACTGAAACAATAATTTCTGCAGCTGACATTTCCATTAAAAAATCATCCTGCCGTCCTCAAAAGCAGACAAAGCCATGGTGGAACCAAGAGTGTAAAAATACTTATAAGGATAAAAGAAAAGCGTTTTCCGTGTTTAAAAGAAATCCTACGACGGAGAACTTTATAAATTATAAGAAATGTAAAAGTATTTTCCGCCGTACCTTAAGACGTAGCCAAAGAGATTCGTGGGTGAACTATATTAGCAGTATCTCTTCCTCAATTTCAAGTAAAGATTTATGGGTAAAAGTTAAGCGCTGTTCTGGTGTTTACCCAAACAACCAAATCCAAATTTTAAATTATAATAATAACCTAATAACTTCTCTTGATGACATAGCCAACACAATAGCCTCATCCTTAGCTGATATTTCTTCAAGTTCAAATTACTCTGCCTCTTTTACAAAACTCAAAAACCTCGCTGAGGATAAACCAATAAACTTTCAAACTTCGCTTAACTTTCCATATAATACTGATTTTACCATTTTAGAACTAAACAGAGCCTTGAATAAAGTCCATAAATCTTCTGCTGGTCCGGATAATATTTCCTACGAAATGATAAAAAACCTTTCTTCAGTTTCGATGTTCAACCTTCTTAAACTTTATAATAGAATATGGAGAGAACATAGCTTTCCTTCCTCGTGGAGAGAGGCTATTGTAATCCCCATTTTAAAACCTGATAAAGACCCCACGAATCCTCTCAGCTACCGTCCGATTGCTCTGACGAACTGTTTATGCAAAATTCTGGAAAAAATGATAAACGTTCGTCTGATTTACTACCTGGAGGAAAATAACTACCTCTCCAAATTTCAGAGTGGTTTCCGTCGTGGAAGGAGTACGTTGGATAATATAATGGAGTTGGAAACCAGAATCCGGAATGCTTTTGTTAAAAGAAAACATTTGGTGTCGGTTTTCTTCGATATAGAAAAGGCATATGACCGCACTTGGCGTCATGGGGTTCTACAGCAGCTGTTCAATTTAGAGTTGCGTGGTAATATGCCTATTTTTATACAAAACTTTTTGGCCTTAAGAAATTTCCGAGTTAGAGTAGGAAATACACTATCTCGCACTTTTATTCAAGAAGAAGGGGTACCTCAGGGAAGCGTATTAAGTGTGACTCTATTCATTATTGCAATTAATGGGATTCTGAACGAGATACCTCCCTCTGTTAATGGAAACTTGTATGTCGACGATCTCCATATCTCATGTGAAGGAGCGGATATGAGATTTATTAACAGACAACTCCAGACTGCAGTTAACAAGATTAGTAAGTGGGCGAGCGAGAATGGTTTCAGCTTTTCAAGTTCAAAGACGTGTTGTGTGCATTTTTGCAAAAAAAGAGGTCTGCACCCTGATCCAGAGATCCACTTGCTTGGAAATAACATCAACATTGTGAATGAGGTGAATTTTCTCGGCGTCATTTTTGACAAAAAACTTACCTTTGCACCCCATATCACAAACTTGCGGAAAAATTGTGAAAGGAAGCTCAACATCCTCAAAATCCTTTCTAAGACCTCATGGGGAGCTGACCGCACTTCCCTAATTAAGATCTACCATGCCATCATCCGCTCAAAACTGGACTATGGATGTCCTGTATATGGGTCAGCACGCGTTTCCGTCCTTCAAAAGCTGAATACCATTCACCATTCTGCTCTTCGTTTGTGTTCGGGGGCTTTTAGAACATCTCCTGTAGAAAGTCTCTACGTTGACTGCTGTGACGCTCCTCTTGAATTACGTCGACAGATGTTATCTCTTCAGTACTACTTCAGAACGTCATGTTATATCACCATCCCATTCATCAACATACACTCAATTATTACCTTAAGAGATTTATACAATGCTAGACCACTCTTGTGTTCTGTCATTTCAGGAAGGATAAATGAAATTTTAAGAGATCTTAACTTAGAAAATATAGATACAATACCCACAGCTATTGGAATACATCCTTGGCACACTCCTTGGTTTTACTATAATAAACCCCTTTAAGTCATTTGACAAAAGTTCAACTAGCAATATCATTTATCTACAAATTTTTGAAGATCACAAGCAATATTATAAAAATTACACCTCTGTTTTCACAGATGGTTCAAAATCCACTAACTATGTCAGCTGTGCATACCTTATTAAAGATAAATCAATAGCTACAGACTTCCTCTAAACTCTCCATCTTTTCTGCTGAAGCCTTTGCTATCTTGAAGGCTTTAGAAGAATTGATGAATCACAATAGTAAAAACTTTATTATCTATACAGACTCCCAAAGTGTTCTTCATTCATTGCAATCAAATAACTGTAATAATCCTATTATTTTCAAAATTCTTTCAACAATAACTAACCTTACTTCCATGGGAATCTCGCTAGTTTTTAGCTGGGTTCCCTCTCATGTCGGCATTAAAGGCAATGAACTTGTTGATATGGCTACCAGGTCTGCAAGCGACTTTCTCAACACTGGTCTACCTTATCCTGACTTGAAAAATTACATTAAAGATCTTTTATATAATAAATGGCAGATCTCCTGGGATAACATTCCTTCAAATAAGCTGCGGGAAATTAAAACAAAAATAACTAAATGGCCCCAACTCCCTTCTAGGAGGCATGACGTAATACTCACTCGTTTACGAGTGGGTCATTGCAGACTCACCCATGCCCATCTCTTGCTGGGTGAAGCTCCACAGTGTGCGTATTGCAAGACTCCTTACACAGTCGCACATATTTTAACGTCCTGTGTTTGTTCTAAATCAATGTATATAAAATTTTTTGGTAATCAATCTCCTAATCTTAATTTAATCATTGGGGAAACTCCACATCCAAACTTGTTCCTCTTTCTTCGTCAAACTGGTTTTTATACCGAAATATGATTTTTGTTTGTGTTTCAATTTTCTAATTTTCAATTTTCAATTTTTAATCTTTCAATTTTCAATTCACTCAATTTTCAAATCTTGTTAATCTGTATATAACTTAATTTTTATTCGTGTTTTATGTTGTATGATTTATTTTTATAGTTGCTTTAATCTGTTTTTAAGCCTGTAATTTTTTTCATCTTGTTTGGCGCAGTTTGTCCCTAGAGGAATTAGCGCCATTAAACTTCAACCAACCAACCAACCTCATCTTGTTTGGCGCAGTTTGTCCCTAGAGGAATTAGCGCCATTAAGCTTCAACCAACCAAAAACATCTTTAAGAATTTCAGCATGTTGAAAACAAAATACTCTTACTTGTTTCTAGATTAAAATTTTTTTATCATATGGTATGTTGGGATTTTGGAAAGAATGTCTTAATTCTTTAATTTTTTCACTGAAAACTTTGATTTTGATGTCTTTCTCTTTCACTATTACAAAATTTAGTATTTAAATTATATTTATGCAGAATTTTTTTTTGCAAAATTTCTGATTTTTAAATCTTCTAGGCAAATAATATTAGGGATATGAGCGCTCAACATATATTCCTCATCTGACGAGTCTGAATTTTGACTCGGAGCGTGTGACAAAACACGGTATGATGTCATAAATTCAAACTTGTTTATTGCTAAACCTTTTTGAATTTTTTTTAAATTTCGTTCTTAATAATATATGTCAAATCCGGTAAACACTTCTTTACTAACAGAAAAAAAAAAATCACTATCAGTACGATCAGGATGACAACGGCCGCCAAAGCCAGCATCCAGTTGGAAAAGATCGTATAAAAAAAGTGTGCTACTTTCTCATAAATATTTTTAAAATTAGAATCAAAGTCGTTGACATAATCTAACCCATCTACACCAGCACCCACTGACGTATACACATAATCAAGGGTGCGATGCTTCAACTTAAGATTTTTCATATTTATTTAAGATTTTTCATATGTCCCCTCTTCCTTCTTCTCGTCCAATCGGGATAGTTGTAAGAATCGCAAATGTCTGCTTAAACCCCGCCTTGAGACCGCCAACGTAAAAAACCTTATCCCTTTTAATTGAGCAATGTCCCTTAGGGACTCAAATACTCCACAAAGGTACATTCTTATTTAATGTCAAGTACGGAGACGGGATTCTAATCTGGGACTGGGATCAGAACCCCGCCCGAGACCACCGTACAAGACAACAATATCCGCTTGAATATAGATTTATGGTCCTTTATCTCTTTACAAAGATGTAATGGGGTCAGATTTAGATCCCGAACATTTTATATTTTGTATGAATGAATCAATTATATAATAATCTAAATCGCCTCATCACATTGTACCTTTCCCGGTATATATAAATGAATTCCAAATGTATCCGCTCTCGGATTCACATCTTGTTTGGCGCAGTTTGTCCCTAGAGCGCCATTAAACTTCAATCAACCAACCAACCGCTCTCGGTGTCACAGTTAAAATAATTATTTCAAAATGAGCTCTTTTGCTTGGAATGTATTGTTTCCATCCCAACGTCCTTCATATGTCATAACTTATTCATCTATAGCAATATTCTTCTTTGGCACATACAGATGTGCATCTTAGTATAATCATATCATGAAAAGTATAAATGTTCCTTAATTTAGGATTGGGGTGATTACTCTCATCAAATGCTTCATTATTTTCAAATTGGAGAAATTTCATGAGTCCGAATCTGACCTCCGATATTACCCTTTCCAAAGATAGGAGTAGACAAATTTGGTCTTTTAGATGAAAACCACTTTTCAACAGGTTTTTGCTTAATTTCTTAGAGTAATGATAACTCTGTGAAACGCTTCATTTGACTAGTTTGTATTTTTCCAGTGCAATGATCTGAGAGAAGGAATTAGTTCGTTACTTTCAAAGAAAAGTTGCACATAGGAGTTCGTTTCTTTTACGATAAATGATGACTTTTTCACCGAAAAAGAGATTAAAATATTCGATAGCATCTCCTGAGTCGTATTGACTTTTAAGCCGGAATTCGCCGGGACTTTGATTTAAAGCAGAAGCATTCATTACACACCGATCTCTCGCATCATTGAGTGATATATCTCCCGATTCACTTTCAGAGGATGAAAATATATAGGATTCTTCGAATAATAACAGATTATTAGGCTTTCCTACTGTATTAGCTCGAGCAACGTTGATTTTTTTAGTTTTGAAGGCTGAATTATTTACAGGAGGTTATTTGGAAGAAATTTCCATAACAGGCTTTATTAATGATTTTACTTTGTGATGGACCAGTTTTAGTATCGGAAGACTTCATAGTTTCAGAGATATCGTAGCCGCTCTATGAGCGGCATTCTCCGAATAGGACATACTCGTAGGTGAACCTGCTCCCACTTGCCTTCACTGCAAGGTTGCTGTCACCGTGAAGCACATTCTTTTAGACTGTCCTATTTATAACAATGTTAGACTTTTAAACTTCCATTCGCACATTCCATTACCCGCCTTACTTAATGCTACCCCTCATCAAAACCTTTTTCGGTTTTTGAAGCATATCGGCTTTTATCAACTTATATAATTCTTCACTCCTTTTTATTTGACATTTTTTATATGCAGCTTTCACTTACCCATGTTTGTCGTTTAATTCTCCACCAGTTTTATAAGTTTTTATAAAATATTGTGTACCACTTTGTCTTCTCTTTTACTTTTGTTTCATTTTCTCTACAGCTTTTTACCCTGTATGAGGTCTCTTAACCATGTGTTTGGCACAATATGCCCCATGAGGAACCTTTATATTTTGTCAATTTTTTTAATCTAAATTTCGTCTTTTGTTTATTGCCACATCTTGTTTTGGCGCTGTTTGTCCCTAGAGGATTTAGCGCCATTAAACTTCAATCAATCAACCAACCAACCCAAGAGGATACAGTGCCATTAAACATCAAAAACCAACCAACCTAAATTACTTAACAATGCGAGTTCTATCATAAGATATAACTTTGTTATGAAGGAACTGCATTAATAATTCCAGGTCATGTGTGTTCGCATACGTTGAACGAGAAATGGAATTTCTTTCTCTTTTTCATGCAATCAAAATATTCTCAGCGATAGAAGCTTTAACTAGCGGATAGAGCATGATGCGTATTTTTCTTTAGTAACACCTAAATTGAGTATCTAATTGAACAACTAAATTAATAAAATGAATGTTTTTTGATTGATTTAAAATTATTTTCAATAATTCGCGTATATACAACTCAATTAGCATTTCATCATCAGCGAAACGTGTTTTTAGATTTTTAATAGCAGATTTATAATCACTTATAAAAAGTGGAAAAGATTTAACAAAAGCTAAAGCCTTACCTTTTGTGGTTTGCATTAGATATGCAAATTTCACGCCGTCCTCTATTTTAGGATCCTCATCGAGTTTCTGAAATATTGACCAAAATGAAAACAAATTTTTTGGATTGCCGTCAAATTCAATCAATTTGACTTTCGGTAAATTGATGCTGAGTCGATCTGCAGGTACTGGTGTATTATTTTCACAAGATTTTACGAATTCTTAAAAACGTAATGTTGCAGAAATGTAGTTATCAGGATATCTTTCGCATTCTTCAACATTTGACAACTTACTTTTCGTGTCATAAACATCAAGATTAGTTTCATCCGGATTTGAAGTAAGATATTTCATTACAATTTGATCGTTGTCAAACTATCTTCTTGATTTTTCTTCTAACTTGGCAAATGCCAGCGATGCTGTTTGATTAGTTTTACTTGCGACTGAAGTATCCAACTCTATAATAGTTTTCGTTACAGGCAATCGGAGAATATAACGCTGAATAATACAGGTTTTATCCATATTTTCTTTACGTTGGAGTATCATGAATCGGGGTTTAGTTTGGAGTAATTCAGTGCGAGCCACGTTTTCGGTTTTCTAAGTGTTTTATTCAACATAACATTTTAACAATATAACAGATACAGAGGCCAACGTTACAATCTGGACCCCCTCAGGGGGTTTACCTACTTCAGGTAAACACGAGTGTCGCAATCCCGAGGTACCCCAGCGATCTTTTCTCATTTCTTTTCTACTCTCCTCTTCCCTTCTACTTTATTCTTATCTTTCTCCCTCGTTGCGGTTTCCTCTTTTAAGGTGAGGGCACCCCTTGAGTAGCTGCTTCCGCTCTGTTGTCTCTAGCTCCTCTTGGCGTTCTAACTGCCCACGTGTTTGCCGTGCGTGGAGACCCGTGTCCTCGGAAATGGGGATCCTGGTAATTGAGGGGCTTCCTCGTAGGGGAATCATCAGAATGGAATTTCGTTATTGCGGGGAGGTTTCAACACATTGCTTTGGCCTCGGCTTCGAGTAAACGGGGGGTACGTAAGTTCCGGTGCGTATCAATCGGCTGGTGGATTAGACATTGTCATCTGCTACGGTTCAAGCGATCGGTCTTCTGGTCTTCTGACTGTGAGCCCCCTCAGGGGGTTTACCTACTTTAGGTAAACACGGGTGTCGCAATCCCGAGGTACCCCAGCGATCTTTTGTTCTTTTCCTTTTCTTTCCTCTTTTCTCTTCTCTTCCTTTTTCCCTTTTCTCCCTCGTTGTGGTTACCTTTTCGGAGGTGAGGGCTTATCGCGATATGTTGTGTTCCTTTCTGAACACAACATCTCGCGATTTGTTAACCGCCCACGTGTTTGCCGTGCGTGGAGACCCGTGTCCCCGGAAAGGGGGATCCTGGTAATTGAGGGAAACCAACACATTACTTTGGCCCCTGCTTCGGGCAAACGGGAGGTGTAGAATGGTCCCGTCTGCATCAATCGGCTGGTCGGACGACCTTGGTCACTGGCCTGGGCCAAGCAATCGGTTGCTTGCTAAGCACTTTACTGGGTCAAAGCTGCTTATGGGGTAGCTGTGCGCGTATAGATCCCGGTTAGCACTGGTGCGTCGTTTATGTCCCTTTTTGGGAGCGTTTTAGCACCCCCTTGTTGGGCTCCATGGTGGGTGGTGCGGCCGGGATCTGAACACCAAACTACTTATTATGGATAATCTCAAAACCCCCCCACCCCTCCCCTTGGGTCATAAGGGGCAACAAAATCTCGTCATTGATTCTACTTGTGCAAGATTTTTTATTGTACAGAGGAAGGAGGGAAGCTTTTCAGCTGTCTCTCCCTTCCTCATTCATAAGTGTCTACAAAGTGCTGTCGGCGAAGTAAAATCAACCAAAAAGTTAAGATCTGGCGACTTACTAGTCGAAGTAGCCGACAGTACTCAAGCAACAAAGCTGTTAAAATGCACCACATTTGCAGATATTAATATAAAGGTCACACCACATAACAGCTTAAACTTTTGTCGAGGTGTGATATCGGAGGGAGAACTGTTTAACGTCTCTGAGGAGGAAATTCTAGACGGCCTGAAACAGCAGCATGTTTGCGGTGTTCGCCGTATTACAATTCGTCGAGATGGGAAGCTGCTTTCCACCAAGCACCTCATCTTGACATTCAACTCACCATCTTTGCCTTCCCATATAACTGCAGGTTACCTTAGATGTCCTGTACGCCCTTACATCCCCAATCCCTTGCGCTGCTTTCAATGCCAACGTTTTGGTCATTCCAAAACCTCATGTCGTGGATCCATTACCTGCCCACGTTGCGCAGAAGTTGGCCACGACGGCATTGACTGTAAGTCTGATTTTAAATGTATCAACTGCAAAGGGAATCATCCAGCTTATTCGCGCACTTGCCCAAAATGGAATCAAGAGAAAGAAATTCAGGCCATAAAAATAAAAGAAAAAATATCATATCCAGAAGCTAAGAAACGTGTCACTGAGTGCACTCCCAGACCTGGAGTTACTTATGCTGCAGCTGTAAAAGAATGCAGATCAATTAGCACTCAAACTGAAAATAAGTCACCTGTTAACAATAGTCCTAAATCTTCGCGTTCTAATCCATTAAAACTGGAAAATAAACCACTGCAAGTTGAAAATATTTTTGTACAAAAACCTCTGAATGAGCGCGTCCCTAAAAACATGTTACAACCTAAGAGTCAAATTTCTAAACTATCAAAATCTAAAAGTACTAGTGTTCCCTCTAAACAGAAACTATCTAAGACTAAATTATCAACTACAAAACTTAGAGAAAGGTTAAAAAATAATAGTTTTAGCGTTTTAGATGATTCCGACGAATTATCTAAAAAGCCTTTAAAATCCAAATTATCCAGCAAAGACTTTTTAAAAAACCGTCCGAATGCTGAAGATGACTCCTTAAAAGTGTACCTGACATCTGAAGAAGAAATGGTAACAGAAAATTCGGACTCTGAGGGCATGTGGGTTAATCCCCCTGCCTGATTTCCAATCCTTTTCTCCTCTGCCTTTAAATATGGCCCTTCTGTCTTGGAACTGCCATGGCTTTAAATGTCACGTTCCTGACATCAGAGATCTTGTAAATAAATACCATCCCATTTGTTTTGCTCTCCAAGAGACCCTTCTCGATAGCAATAAACAAGCTAAACTAAAACGTTATAGTACCATCAGAAAAGATCATGTGGTAGGGGGTAAGGCCTCTGGTGGTGTTGCCCTCTTCACTTCCCATGACTACCCTACCACCACTTTAAACATTAATACCGAACTTCAAGCCGTTGCGGTGCAGATACACATACATTCTCTAATAACTGTTTGTAATATTTATCTCCCTCCAAATAATAATATCAACCACAATAGTCTTGACAACCTAATTTCACAACTTCCAGTTCCCTTTCATTATAATAGGTGATCTAAATGGCCACAGTCCATTATGGGGTAGCCCCCGTCTTAATAAACGGGGTCGTAAAATAGAAAAATTAATTTCCGACCATGATCTGTGCATTTTCAATAAAAACGAAGTAACTTACCTCCATTCTCCCACCAAAACCTTTCACTCAATAGATTTGGCACTCTGTAGTCCACAAGTATTTCCTTTTTGGAAATTCAATGTAGATTCCTACCTTTACAATAGTGATCACTTTCCGATCATCTTAACGCATAATTTTGGCTCCCATGGCAGTCAGCGGTTGCCTCGTTATATACTTGGTTCCGCTGATTGGAAAAAATTCTGCACTCTAGCTAATATCTCTCCAGACATGGTCGAAAATAACAATATTGACCAAGCAGTTCATGAAATTTCTAAAACAATAATTTCTGCAGCCGATGCTTCTATTCCAAAATCTTCCTGTCATCCTTATAAGCAAACAAAGCCGTGGTGGAACGAAGACTGTAAACAGACTTACAAGGAGAAAAGAAAAGCGTTTTCAGTGTTCAAACGTTATCCGACCACTGAAAACTTCATTACCTATAAAAAGTGCAAAAGCATTTTCCGTCGCACTTTAAGACGAAGCCAGAGAGATTCGTGGGTTAACTATATTAGCAGTATTTCTTCATCTATTTCCAGTAAAGATTTATGGTCAAAAGTCAAGCGTTGTTGTGGCGTTTACCCAAACAACCAAATTTACATGTTAAATTACAATAACAACTTAATATCTTCTCCTACTGATATTGCCAACACAATAGCCTCATCTCTAGCTGATACCTCTTCATCCTCAAATTACTCGCCCTTTTTTATAAAACTCAAAAGCCTTGCTGAGAAAAAACCCATAAATTTTAAAACTAAAGAAAACTTTGATTACAATAGGTATTTTACCATTTATGAATTAAATACAGCTCTACATAATACCCATAAAACTTCTGCTGGTCCTGACAATATCTCTTACGAAATGATAAAGCATCTTTCCACAAATTCATTGTCCAACCTGTTAACACTTTACAATAGAATCTGGAAAGAACATAGCTTTCCTTCCTCGTGGAGGGAGGCTATTGTAATCCCCATTCTAAAACCTGATAAAGATCCCACGAATCCTCTCAGTTACCGTCCAATTGCTTTGACGAACTGTCTATGCAAAATTTTTGAAAAAATGATAAATGTTCGTCTCATGCATTATCTGGAAGATAATAATTGCCTATCTAATTTTCAGAGTGGTTTCCGTCGTGGAAGAGCCACACTAGACAACTTGATTGACCTGGAAACCAGAATCCGGAATGCTTTCGTTAAAAGAAACCATCTGGTTTCCATTTTCTTTGACATAGAAAAGGCATATGACCGCACTTGGCGTCATGGTATTTTACGGAAGCTTTACGATTTAGGGCTGTGTGGAAATATGCCTATATTCATACAAAATTTCTTGGCATTAAGGACTTTCAAAATTCGTATAGGAAGTCACTTATCTCGCACTTTTACTCAAGAAGAAGGGGTTCCTCAGGGAAGCGTGTTGAGTGTTACTTTATTTATTGTAGCAATTAATGGGATTCTTAATGAGATACCACCCTCTGTAAAGGGGAGTTTATATGTTGACGACCTCCACATCTCATGTGATGGAGCTGATATGAGATATATAAATAGACAACTTCAAACTGCAGTTAACAAAATCAGTAAGTGGGCGAGCGAGAACGGTTTCAGCTTTTCTAGTTCAAAGACATCCTGCGTGCATTTTTGTAAAAAAAGAAGTCTGCACCCTGACCCTGAAATCCAGTTTCTTGGTAATAAGATCACCATTGTGAATGAGGTGAAATTTCTCGGCGTCATCTTTGACAAAAAACTTACTTTTGCACCTCATATCACAACTTTGCGGAAGAATTGCGAAAGGAAGCTCAACATTCTAAAAGTCCTTTCGAAGACCTACTGGGGAGCTGATCGGACTTCCCTAATTAAGATCTATAATGCTCTCATCCGCTCGAAACTGGACTACGGATGTCCTGTATATGGGTCAGCCCGTGTTTCTGTTCTGAAAAAGCTGAATACCATTCACCATTCTGCTCTCAGATTATGCTCAGGTGCTTTCAGAACATCTCCTATAGAAAGTCTCTATGTTGACTGCTGTGAGGCTCCTCTGGAATTACGTCGTCAGGTGCTGTGTCTACAGTATTATTTCAGAACATCATCATATGTGAATCATCCCATTCATCAAAATACTCTCAATACTTACCTCACACGCCTCTATGATGCTAGATCTTCTTGTGTTCTGCCTTTTCAGGGAAGGATAAAATTAATTTTAAGAGATCTTAACTTTGACAATATTAACACTATTCCCACAGATATTAGAATTCCTCCATGGTACACTCCTAATTTCACTATAATTAACCCTTTTAAATCATTTGAAAAAAGTTCAACTGATAATAACATATACCAACAAATATTTCAAGATCACAAACAATACTTTACATCTTACATTCCTGTTTTTACCGATGGCTCCAAATCCACAAACTTTGTTAGCTGTGCATACAGCATCGAAGAAAACATCAATAGCTATAGACTGCATTCTAAACTCTCCATATTTTCCGCTGAAGCCTTTGCTATTTTGAAGGCTTTAGAGGAAATGACGCACCACAATAGTAAAAATTTCATTATCTATACCGACTCTCAAAGTGTTTTAAATTCATTAATCTCTCCTAATTGTAATAACCCTATTATTTTCAAAATTCTCACTTTAATAACCAATCTTAATTCCATGGGAATCTCGTTAATTTTTAGCTGGGTTCCCTCTCATGTCGGCATCAAAGGAAATGAACTTGTGGATTTAGCTGCCAAGTCTGCAGAAAACTATCTGAACACTGGCCTTCCTTATCCTGACCTGAAAATTTACATCAAAGATTTAGTTCACTCTAAATGGCAGAATTCTTGGGTAAACATACAGTCAAATAAATTGCGAGATGTAAAAGACAAAATTTCTAAATGGCCTCAACTTCCTTCTAGAAGACAAGACGTGATAATCACTCGTCTTCGAGTGGGTCACTGCCGACTCACACATGCTCATCTCTTGCTTGGTGAGGCACCTCCACAGTGTGCGTATTGTAAGACTACTTATACAGTCGCACATATTTTAACGTCTTGTATTTGTTTTAAATCATTGTACATAAAATTCTTTGGAAATTCATCACCTAATCTTAATTCAATCATTGGAAAAATCCCACATCCAGGCTTATTCCCATTTCTTCGCTGTACTGGTTTGTACTTTGAAATCTGATTTTTTTTTGTAACTTTTAATGTTCAATTTTGTAATATTTAATTCTTAATTTTTTTATTCAATCTTAAATTAATTTTCAATCTTTGTAAATAAATAAATTTCATTGTTGTTTTGTACCTTTTTCAATTTCTCATTTTCTGTTTTACATTTTTTAAAAAATTAATTTTTTATCAAACTTTGCTGATTTTCGTTTTGTTCTGTTTGTGTTTCTAAATTTTCTACTAATTTGTTTTTTCTTAAATGTTTTTCTTTGGTTTTGGGCATCTTTCCTTTTTACGGTTTCATCAAAATTTTTTCAAAATTGTGTTGTTCTTTTGAATTTTTCGTCTTGTTTGGCGCAGTTTGTCCCTTGTGGAATTAGCGCCACTAAATTTCAAACAACCAACCAACCAACCTGACTGTGAGCGTATAGGCCCGGCTAGCACTGGTGCAGAATCCTGCATCCCCTTGTTGGGCTCCATGGTGGGTGGTGCGGTCGGGTCCGAATCTTAAAATTTCTTATTATGGGTTCTTTAAAAAAAACACTCCCCCGTCATTGAGTCGTCTGTTTCTAATGAAACAAATACTGTTTTTCGTTTTTTTTCTTATCAAATGTGATGAAGGAAATTTTCATAACATGTCTCCATTTTTAATCCATAAAGTCATTCTGTCTACTGTAGGAGAAGTGCGAAACGTAAAAAAATTGCAATCTGGTGATCTTCTTGTGGAGGTTACTAATAACACTCAAGCCATAAATATCAGTAAATTAAAAATCATAGGTAATAGATCTGTTTCCGTTAATATACATAAAAGTCTAAATCAATCCCGAGGCGTCATCTCATAACCAGACCTACAAAGCATATCTGAATCAGAAATCCTTGAAAACCTGAAATCCCAAAATGTCATAGCTGTCCGCCGAATAACTATTAAAAGAGACAATAGAATAATTAATACCAAACACATTATCTTGACTTTCGAACAACCCAAACTCCCTACATCCATCAAAGCAGGCTTCTTAAACTGCCCTGTAAGACCGTACATCCCAAACCCTCTGCGGTGTTTCAAATGCCAAAGATTCGGACATTCGCAGACATCCTGCCGTGGTTCTTTGACCTGTGCTCGTTGTTCCGATCCAGGGCATAGTAGTGAAGGGTGTTCTGCACCCATTAAATGCACTAATTGCAAAGGAGACCATCCATCATACTCACGATCCTGCCCCAACTGGATAATAGAAAAAGAAATCCAAACCATAAAAATAAAACAAAACATCTCGTATCCCGAAGCCCGCAAAATAGTGAAATCTCAAACACCCAAACCTGGACTCTCTTATTCTGCCGCCACCAAATCTACTAAATCCGTAGCCACCCAAAACTGACTTACCTGTTAAAGCTATTACTCTTCCCATATCCTCACAACCAAAAAAGAATAAACGCCCTGTCTCAATACAAGTATCTGAAACTGCTATGCAGGATTCTTTTCGGAAAGAAAAAAGTACTATTAAAAAAGGAAATGAAAGTAGACCACATATTCAAAAAGAATCAGCTTTTAACCGAAAACAAACTCGTTTAAAACATAAAAATATCCCTCCCCAGCCGTATGTCGACGACTCAATTCTAACTTTAAATCCATCAGACTCTGAAGTCTCGGATGAGTCTATGGACCAGTCAGACGCCGACTCTCCCGATCATTCTAAGGGGACTACTTCATCATTGTCTAATGCTTCAAATCCCCTTTAGTCATGGCCCTGCTGCTCTCATGGGATTGCCACGGTTATCTTCACAAAATTGATGATTTGAACATCCTCATTCATGATCATAATCCCGCTTGCTTTGCTCTCCAAGAAACATTTTTACATTCTCAAAATAAAGTTCCCAAAATCCGTAACTATTCTATTTTAAGAAAGGACTATGAACTTGGAAATAAAGCCTCTGGAGGTGTTGCACTAATTATATCTAACAGCATTCCTTTTCAGTCTCTGAATCTAAATACTAATCTTCAAGCAGTTGCCGCACGTGTCCGTCTTAAATCCCTCACTACTGTTTGCAGCCTATATTTACCCCCCAATGAACCAATCAATCTACGTCAGCTCATAAATTTAATAAACCAACTTCCTTCTCCGATAATCTTGCTCGGTGACTTCAACGCCCATAGTCCTCTCTGGGGTAGTCCCGAGGTCAATAATAGAGGTCAAATAATAGAATCACTCATATCCGATCTTTCTCTATGTATTCTAAACAACGGGGACAATACTTACTTTCACAAACCTACTAGAAGTTTCCACGCCATAGACCTTGCAATCTGTTCTCCATCTGTCTATTCTTTATACTCTTTTTTTGTTTCAAGTGATCTTCACAACAGTGATCATTTTCCGATATTCCTATCTCCGCTCTACCATTGTTCTCGTGATATTCCTCAACAAATTCGGTATATTGACAGAAAAGCAGACTGGCCATCTTTCAGTTATCTCGCAGTTATCACTCCGAACACAATCACCGGAACTATAGATGAAGCTGTCGACAAGGTAACCTCCACTATCATCAAAGCGGCGGACGCCACTATTCCGAAATCTTGCTCTTCAGTCAGGAAAAATAGAAAACCGTGGTGGAACTCTGATTGTCTTTATGCAAAAAAAACAGCAGCAGAAGGCATGGAGCATCTTTCGCAGATACCCCACTACTGAAAACCTAATGATATTCAATAAGGCTAAAGCTGTTGCAAGAAAAATTAGACGCCGTTCTCAGAGAGAGTCTTGGATGAAATACGTATCGAGCATCACAAATTCTACATCCAGTAAAGAACTATGGTTAAAGGCTAAAAGAGCAATGGGAATTTATCAGAATAATCCAATTATCTGCCTTTCTTACAACGGAGAAACAATTTCTAATATTCAAGACATAACTAACACAATTGGTAAAACCTTTGCCTCTGCTTCAAGTAAACTGTCATATTCGAAAAACTTCCAATCATACAAGACGCTGTCAGGTTTGGTTTGGTTTGGTTTGGAGCGCTACGGTCTACTGTTTTGCACACGAGGGCTAATGAGACCGGGACCTACAGTTTAACGCCGATTCCGAACGGCTACAAACATCCATGCCATCAGCGGGATTCGAACCCGCGAACTCCGGTTCCGAAGAGCAGCGCTCTACCATTCGGCCATCGTTCGGCCAAGACGCTGTCAGAAAGACAAAGCTTAAATTTTAAAACTTCATCAGATTTGCCATACAATAGCCCGTTTAATATTCAAGAACTACTTTTTTGCTTACGTCAGTCTGGAGATACTTCTCCTGGTCCTGATGCCGTATCCTTTAATATGCTAAAACACCTCTCTCTCAGCTCGCTTACTAATCTTTTGCATCTGTATAACAGAATCTGGATGGAAAATACCTTCCCAATATCTTGGACTCAAGCAATAGTCATTCCCGTTACTAAACCTGGAAAAGATCCCAGTAATCCTTGCAACTACCGTCCCATTGCTCTTACAAGCTGCCTCTGCAAACTCCTTGAGAAAATGGTAAATAGACGTTTAGTATTTATCTTGGAGAAGGAGTTACATATTCATCCATTTCAAAGCGGTTTCAGGAAACACAGGTCAACTTTGGATAATATCTTATACCTCGAAACTCAAATTCGCAATGCCTTTCTCAGACGCAATCATTTAATATCCGTCTTTTTCGACATACAGAAAGCTTACGATCACGCTTGGAGGTATGGCATTCTTCGAGATCTCCATTGTTTAGGTTTTCGTGGCAACCTGCCAAATTTTATTAAAAATTTCCTTACTTATCGTGAGTTTAGAGTCCGCATCAACGGCACGCTTTCCAATAGCTTTATACAGGAGGAGGGCGTTCCACAAGGTTCTGTTCTAAGTGTCACCCTCTTCTCTATAAAGATTAACAATATTTTAAATCAAATCCCATCAACCGTAACCCCTCAGGGGGTTTACCTACTTTAGGTAAACACGGGTGTCGCAATCCCGAGGTACCCCAGCGATCTTTTGTTCTTTTCCTTTTCTTTCCTGTTTCCTCTTCTCTTCCTTCTCTCTTCCTTTCTCCCTCGTTGTGGTTACCTTTTCGGAGGTGAGGGCTTATCGCGATATGTTGTGTTCCTTTCTGAACACATCTCGCGATTTGTTAACCACCCACGTGTTTGCCGTGCGTGGAGACCCGTGTCCCCGGAAAGGGGGATCCTGGTAATTGAGGGAAACCAACACATTACTTTGGCCCCTGCTTCGGGTAAACGGGTGGTGTAGAATGGTCCCGTCTACATCAATCGGCTGGTCGGACGACTTTTGTCACTGGCCTGGGCCAAGCAATCGGTTACCTGCTGGGCACTTTAATGGGTCGAGGCTGCTTAAGGGGTAGCTGTGCGCGTATAGATCCCGGTTAGCACTGGTGCGACTTTATGTCCCTTTTTTGGGAGCGTTTTGCATCCCCTTGTTGGGCTCCATGGTGGGTGGTGCCGCCGGGATCTGAACAACTTCTATTTAATTATGGAATCTTCAACCCCCCACAACCTCTCCCCTTGGGTCAAAAGGGGCACAATGATGTGATTGTCAATTTAAGTCTTGCGAAATTTTTCATTGTACAGAGAAAGGAGGGAAGTTTTTCGGCTGTCTCGCCTTTTCTGATACACAAGTGCATCTCAACATCTGTCGGAGAAGTTAAATCAGTAAAAAAATTAAGATCTGGTGTCTTGCTGATAGAAGTGGCAGACACGAAGCAAGCCTCAAATCTACTGAAATGTACCAAATTCGGAGAACTTTCTGTGACGGTCTCTGCTCATAGTACATTAAACTTTAGTAGAGGTGTTGTCTCAGAAGGTGAACTTTACAACGTTCCCGATGAAGATATCCTAAAAGGTTTGAAACAGCAGAATGTTTGTGGAGTACGAAGAATTACCATCCGTCGAGACGGCAAAATTCTGCCAACTAAACATCTTATTCTCACATTCAACACTCCATCACTGCCATCTCATATTAATGCTGGATACCTTCGATGCCCTGTACGTCCCTTTGTTCCCAGTCCATTACGTTGTTTTCAATGCCAACGTTTTGGACATTCTAAAACATCATGTCGTGGTTCCATCACCTGCCCTCGTTGCGCAGAAGTTGGCCACGATAGCGTTGACTGCAAATCAAAACCTAAATGCGTCAACTGCAAAGGAGACCATCCTGCCTTTTCCCGTACTTGCCCTAAGTGGGTACTGGAAAAAGAAATACAGGCCGTTAAAGTGAAAAGTAACATCTCTTTTCCAGAAGCTCGGAAACTTGTTCAAGAAAGAACTCCCAAACCTGGAATTTCTTTTGCTGCAGCTGTAAAACAATGCAGAACAATAAGCACACAAACTGAAAATAGGCCAACCGTACCCAATAGCCCTAAACCTAATCGTGATCCACCCTCAAAATTAGAAAATAAAGCTGTTACAGAAGAAAACGTAATTGTTCCAAAACCATTAAATGAACGTGTACCTAGAAACAAATTAACTACTAAAACTCAAGCATCAAGTAAGATTTTATCAAAGGCAAAGATTACTAGTTTTCCATCTAAGCAAAAGACTCCCAAACATCAAAAACTTACAGCTGCAAGACTAAAAGAAAAAATAAAAAATAAAAGTTTTAATCTCCTGGAGGATTTTGTCGAGGACGAATCCTCTAACAAATCCTTAAAATGTCAATTTTCGAAAAAAGACTTCTTAAAAAATCGTCCAGTTGCTGAGGACGATTCAATAAAAGGTTATGTCACTTCCGAAGAGGATATGTTGACAGACCAATCGGACTCTGAAGGCATGTGGGCTAAGACCCAACCTGCATAATTTCCATCCTTTTCCTCTCCAAATTTTACAATGGCGCTTTTGTCTTGGAACTGCCATGGCTTCAAATGTCACGTCTCTGATATCAGAGACCTCGTAAATAAATACCATCCTGTTTGTTTTGCACTTCAAGAGACCCTTCTTGACAGCAATAAATCAGCCAAAATAAAACGTTACAGTACTACCAGAAAAGACTACATAGAAGGGGGCAGGGTTTGTGGTGGTGTTGCCCTCTTCACTTCTCATGACTACCCTTTCAGAACTTTAAACATTAATACTGACCTCCAAGCAGTTGCTGTTCAAGTCCACATACACTCTTTAATAACTGTCTGTAACCTCTATATCCCTCCGAACAATACCATCTCTCAGAGCACACTTAATAACCTTATTACTCAACTTCCAGTCCCTTTTATTATTGTTGGGGACTTAAATGGCCACAGTCCATTGTGGGGTAGCCCCAACCTTAATAAACGGGGTCGCCAAATAGAAAAACTAATATCCGACCATGATCTGTGCATCTACAATACAAATCAACTTACTTACCTACATTCTCCTACAAAAACCTTTCATTCTCTAGATTTAGCAATATCCAGCCCTCAAATTTTTCCGTTTTGGAATTTTACAGTAGATTCCTACCTCTATAATAGTGATCACTTTCCCATTATCCTTACTCATAATAATAGCTCTAATGCCAATCAGCGTGTTCCTCGTTTTATTCTAGGTTCCGCTGATTGGGATAAATTCCGTATCCTAGCTAATATCTCTACAGACATGGTCGAAAATAATACCATTGATGAAGCAGTAAATCAGATAACTAAAACAATAATTTCTGCAGCTGACATATCTATTAAAAAATCATCATGCCATCCTCAAAAGCAGACAAAGCCATGGTGGAACCAAGAGTGTAAAAATACTTATAAGGAGAAAAGAAAAGCGTTTTCCGTGTTTAAAAGACATCCTACGACGGAGAATTTTACAAATTATAAGAAATGTAAAAGTATTTTCCGCCGCACTTTAAGACGTAGCCAAAGAGATTCGTGGGTGAACTATATTAGCAGTATCTCTTCCTCAATTTCTAGTAAAGATTTATGGGTAAAAGTTAAGCGCTGTTCTGGCGTTTACCCAAACAACCAAATCCAAATTTTAAATTACAATAACAACCTAATAACTTCTGTTGATGACATAGCCAACGCAATAGCCTCATCTTTAGCTGATATTTCTTCAGGTTCAAATTACTCTGCCTCTTTTACAAAACTCAAAAACCTAGTCGAGGATAAACCAATAAACTTTCAATCTACGCTTAACTTTCCCTATAATACTGATTTTACCATTTTAGAATTAAACAGAGCCTTGCAGAAAGTCCATAAATCTTCTGCTGGTCCGGATAATATTTCCTACGAAATGATAAAAAACCTATCTTCACTTTCGATGTCCAACCTTCTTAAAATTTACAATAGAATATGGAGAGAACATAGCTTTCCTTCCTCATGGAGAGAGGCTATTGTAATCCCCATTCTAAAACCTGATAAAGACCCATCGAATCCTCTCAGCTACCGTCCAATAGCTCTGACGAACTGTTTATGCAAAATTCTTGAAAAAATGATAAACGTTCGTCTGATATACTATCTAGAGGAAAATAACTACCTCTCCAAATATCAGAGTGGTTTCCGTCATGGAAGGAGCACGTTAGATAATATAATGGAGTTGGAAACCAGAATCCGGAATGCTTTTGTAAAACGGAAGCATTTAGTGTCTGTTTTTTTCGATATTGAAAAGGCATATGACCGCACTTGGCGTCATGGGGTTCTACAGAAGCTTTTCGATTTAGATATGCGTGGTAATATGCCTATTTTTATACAGAACTTTTTAGCATTAAGAAATTTTAAAGTAAGGGTAGGAAACACCTTTTCTCGCACTTTTATTCAAGAAGAAGGAGTTCCCCAGGGAAGCGTATTGAGTGTGACCCTGTTCATTATTGCAATTAATGGGATTCTGAACGAGATACCTCCCTCTGTTAATGGAAACTTGTATGTCGACGATCTCCATATCTCATGTGAAGGAGCGGATATGAGATTTATTAACAGACAACTCCAGACTGCAGTTAACAAGATCAGTAAGTGAGCGAGCGATAATGGTTTCAGCTTTTCAAGTTCAAAGACATGTTGTGTGCATTTTTGCAAAAAAAGAGGTCTGCACCCTGACCCAGAGATCCAGTTTCTTGGAAATAACATCAACATTGTGAATGAGGTGAATTTTCTCGGAGTCATTTTTGACAAAAAACTAACCTTTGCACCCCATATCACAAACTTGCGGAAAAATTGCGAAAGGAAGCTCAACATCCTCAAAATCCTTTCTAAGACCTCATGGGGAGCTGACCGTGCTTCCCTCATTAAGATCTACCATGCCATCATCCGCTCAAAACTGGACTATGGATGTCCTGTTTATGGGTCAGCACGCGTTTCTGTCCTTCAAAAGCTGAATACCATTCACCATTCCGCTCTTCGATTGTGTTCCGGAGCTTTTAGAACATCTCCTGTAGAAAGTCTCTACGTTGACTGCTGTGACGCTCCTCTTGAATTACGTCGACAGATGTTATCTCTTCAGTACTACTTCAGAACGTCATCTTATATCAACCATCCCATCCATCAACATACACTCAATTATTACCTCAAGAGATTATACAATGCTAGACCTTCTTGTATTCTGCCGTTTCAGGGAAGGATAAAGGAAATTTTAAGAGATCTTAACTTAGACAATATAGATACAATACACACAGCTATTGGAATACATCCTTGGCACACTCCTACTTTTACTATAATAAACCCCTTTAAGTCATTTGACAAAAATTCAACTAGCAATATCATTTATCAACAAATTTTTGAAGATCACAAGCAATATTATAAAAATTACACCTCTGTCTTCACAGATGGTTCAAAATCCACTAACTATGTCAGCTGTGCATACCTTATTAAAGATCAAATCAATAGCTACAGACTTCATCCTAAACTCTCCATCTTTTCTGCTGAAGCCTTTGCTATTTTGAAGGCTTTAGAAGAATTGATGAATCACAATAGTAAAAACTTTATTATCTATACAGACTCCCAAAGTGTTCTTAATTCATTGCAATCAAATAACTGTAATAATCCTATTATTTTCAAAATTCTTGTAACAATAACTAACCTTACTTCCATGGGAATCTCGCTAGTTTTTAGCTGGGTTCCCTCTCATGTCGGTATTAAAGGCAATGAACTTGTGGACATGGCTACCAGGTCTGCAAGTGATTTTCTCAACACTGGTCTTCCTTATCCTGACTTGAAAAATTACATCAAAGATCTTTTACACGATAAATGGCAGATCTCTTGGGATAACATACCTTCAAATAAACTGCGGGAAATTAAAACCAAGATAATAAAATGGCCTCAACTCCCTTCTAGGAGACATGACGTAATACTCACTCGTTTACGAGTGGGTCATTGCAGACTCACCCATGCCCATCTCTTGCTCGGTGAAGCTCCTGCACAGTGTGCGTATTGCAAGACACCTTACACAGTCGCACATATTTTAACCTCTTGTGTTTGTTTAAAATCAATGTATATAAAATTTTTTGATAATCCATCGCCGAATCTTAATTTAATCATCGGGGAAGCTCCACATCCAAACTTGTTCCCCTTTCTTCGTCAATCTGGTTTTTATACTGAAATATGATTTTTGTTTGTGTTTCAATTTTCTAATTTTCAATTTTTAATATTTCAATTTTCAATTCTTGTTAATCTGTATATAACTTAATTTTTTTTTGTGTTTTATGTTGTTTGTTTTATATTTATAATTGCTTTAATCTGTTTTTGAGCCATTTTTTTTTCATCTTGTTTGGCGCAGTTTGTAGTGTCACCCTCTTCTCTATAAAGATTAACAATATTTTAAATCAAATCCCATCAACCGTAAATGCCTGTTTATAGGTCGACGACCTGCAAATTTCTGCTCAAGGGAAAGACATCCGTTTTATTGAACGGAAATTACAAACCGCTATTAATCGAACTGTTAAGTGGTGTGATATAAATGGCTTTAAAATATCTGGGGAGAAGACCAATTGTGTTCATTTCTGCCGTAAACGTGGACTCCATCCGGACCCTGAGCTATTCTTAGGATCTTTTAAAAGTGACGTTCACGACTGTGTAAAATTTTTAGGAGTTAATTTTGACAAAAAACTTACGTTTGCTGATCACATTTCGTATCTCCGCACAAAATGCGAGAAGAGTAAACCTTTTAAAAGTACTTTCTAATACTTCATGGGGCGCCGACCGTGATGCCATGCTTCGAATATATCGTGCTGTCATCCGGTCAAGAATGGATTATGCTTGCTGCGTTTATGGCTCTGCTCGCGCATCAGAAAACTTGACAAGGTGCATCATTCCGCTCTTCGAATCTGTTCTGGTGCTTTTAGAACCTCACCCATTCATAGCCTTCTTTTAACTTGCTACGAACCATCTCTACATTACATTCGTCATAAAATATCACTCAACACCTACTTTTTTATCCTTTCCCATTATTCGCACCCTTTGAGAAAAATTGTTTTAGATACTCATTTGGATCGTTTTTATTCTAATCGCCCACATTCCATTCCTTCATTTGGTTCTAGAATTCGTAGAACTCTTGAAGATACTCAGTTTTTTGACGTTCATATATCACCTTGCATCTTGTTTGAAACACCACCCTGGGAGAACTATAATATTCACTATCTTCAACACTTTAACGGCTTTGTAAAAGAAAGCTTGGACAATTATATCTACCAACAGCTATTCAGTTCCTTTCAGGATCAATATCCTAACTACGAGGGCATATATACAGACGGCTCGAAGTCTCCAGATTATGCTGGTTTTGCGTATTGCAGCGACTCATGCGCTTTCAACTACCGTCTTCATCCTTTTTGCTCCATATTTACAGCCGAAGTAATTGCCATATACGAAGCTTTAAGGTATATTTCTTCCAGCAATAAAAGATACTTTATAATGTACTCTGACTCAATGAGTGTCTTGGAGAGCCTAAAATCTGATTCTAACACTCATAACTACGTTTCTCTGACTATTCGGCTGCATAGAAAACTTTCTCGTAGAGGCTTTAACATACTTCTCTGTTGGGTTCCTAGTCACGTTGGCATTTCTGGCAACGAGAGAATCGACACCTTAGCGAGACAGGCAGCTACATCTTACACTGGTGCTCTGCCTTATAGCGACATCAAAAAAGCTATTTCCTCCTTCACAAATGACCGCTGGAATGCTGAATGGAACTTACAAACTAGGAACAAGCTTCACTTTATTAGACCGTCGATATCTTTTTGGTCATGTCTCTCAAACCGCAAATTAGATGTCATTTTAACACGTCTTCGAATTGGTCATACTAGACTTACTCACAAACATTTACTATTGGCTGAGCTAGCTCCACATTGTTCTTTCTGTCACACTCATCTGACTGTTCATCATATTTTAACTTCATATACCGCTTTTACACGATTTTACAATATATATTTTAAAACTTTTCAACCCAGTATAAGCGAGCTTTTGGGCGAGACACCGCACCCAAAACTTTTCAAGTTTTTAATTCGCATTGACATTTTGAACCTTGTTTAGTTTTAAAATTATTTTAATGCTACCCTTTACATCGTTTTTTACTTGAATTTTTTTTAAGTATATGATACTCTCCTCTACTTTTAAATTATATAATTTTGTGTTTTAGAATTTCACTCTTTCGTTTGGCGCAGCATATCCTTGCTTGGATCTTGCGCCAATAAATCTCATCCAACCAACCAACCAACCAAAATTATGTTATGATATGGCTTCTGGTGTGTCTGGAGATCGGACCAGATGATTGCCGACTTGGTCCAGTGTTACCAGTTGAAGCAGGTGGAGTAGCAGGAGATTTCACCAGGACATCCGCGAACGAATGCTTCGGAGGAGGAGTAGCATAATCAGCCATTTGTAGAGGTGAACTCACCAGTCAAAAGGAAAATCAGTGGAGCCCACAAAAACAGTCTTAGTCGTATCCCAAGAAGAAGGAATGGCATCAAGCAACCAGATAAATGGACAAGTAACCATAACACGCAGGACAGAGAATTAAACCATTACAAAGTCCGGAGCTCACCAGAAAAATTCACCAGAAGCCACGCATATTCTTTGGAACAGAGTGGAAACGACGCGTTCGTTAGCCCTGTCCCAGGGACCGAGTGAGCCAACAACAACAGCTTCAACAGACACGGACTTGTATCTGTCTTTCAGGAGGTCAATGAGTGGGGAGTATTTCTCAATTTTAGATTCCCGTGTTTGAGCGAAAGCATCAGATCCGTTCTCAAAAGAAACCGCAACATCTATGATCAAGGCATGACCATCCTTTTCAAGAAGATCCGGTTGAGAGAGGTCCCAGCGAAGTTTTCTCTAACGACCCTCCACCGGCGGCCAGCAGCAGTGGTGATACGACTAACAATGTTGTTGTGTCGTCGCGTCATTATGGGACTGTAGCGCATACAGTGGTTGAGAACATGAGGGAGGGTTTTACTGGGGAAGTTGCAACGTCGGCAGCATTTCTCGGCAGCAGTGGCTTCGAGGTTGTAGCCGTTGAGAGGGACGAGACCAAGTCTAGCCCTGTGCACGAACCTCCAAGCGGCGAATCTGATGAAGTCTCCCGAGTGATGGAAGTGGGAGGAAGATTTGGAGGACGACAGACAGTGAGCTGTTTTCCCTTGGTGTTTGAAGCGCTTGAGGGATTCAAATCGCATCTTCCGAAGGGGAGGCCCAGAGGAGCTTAAAAACCTTCCGCCGGTCGGTAATGGGAGCGTTGTTGTGTGCAATAGTGATTGAATGGTCCCGTTGGATCGACCAGTAAAAGGACACTGAGAAGTTAAGTGCTCAATGTACATGTCTCTAGAGGCTCTGATAACATCTGAGACTGCCAGCTTTCTGAAGACCCTGGCTTATTTTCTGGAACAGAGGCGTGAGAGCTCCCGATCATTCGCACGATCCCAGGATCCCAGTGAGCCAACTACAATAGCTTCCACGGTAACGGACTTGTATCGTGATCTTAGGGAGTTTGCAAGTTCAGTATATTTTGCGACTTTGGCATCCCTGGCGTCGGAGAAGGCAGTAGGTCCGTTCTCAAATGGAATGGTGACGTCTAAGATCAGTGCGTGGCCGTCTTTCTCGAGAAGCAAGTCAGGCCGGAGTTATGAACCAGCCACAGATTGTTTTTCCCTGATGATCTTCTAGCGCCGCTTCGCGGCTTTAACGCGCCCAACGATCACATTGTGTCTTCTAGTGCACAAAGGCAGCATTGGACGGCAGTGGTTAATCACGTGTGGAAGTTTTCGAGAGGGGCGTTGCAGCGACGGCAACCTTTTTCGGAGTCAGGCGCATCCCAATTATAGGCATTCAGTGGCACGAGACCTAAACGGGCCAGGTGTATGAACTGCCAGTCCGCGAAGCGGATAAAATCTCCAGTGTGGAAGAAATGGGATGATGATATGGACTGTCCGATACATGTGGCAGTTTTTCCCTGGTGTTTGAATGATGTCAACCTACGAAACCTGCTTTTCGGATAGAAGTACGCAACAGTTTGAATACTTTTCTGCGGTGCATGATGGACACGCCATTGTGCGTGATACAGAATGACCGGTCTGGCTGAATGTTCCAGATGACCCCATGGCGAGAGGAGGCCATTCGTGCTTTTGTCCATATGGACGATATAGGGTTGGCAGTGCACGCGTACGTTTTTCCGCTTAAAAATTCTGCAATTTCAGATAATTCTTCATTTCCGCCAGAGCGGGTGGCGACCAATTTGCCTAAGTCGTCCCAAGCAAGGTCGCAGACGACCTGGTCGGGGAGGACAGTAACTTGAATGCACCGTCGACGAGCGCGATGTCTGAATCATCAGCAGCGACAGGGATTCCAAGGAGAGAGCATTGTCTGTCTCCATATAGGTACTCGTTGGTCGCCCCAGGTGGGAGGTTAAGTGTCTTCTTCAACATTGGGCGAATCCTGTCATCTACGGACTTCCATGTTGTTTTGCCCTTTTGGAAGGTTCGCTGGGCATAATGCAAAGAGGGGTAAAAGAAAGACTTGAGCTCGTCTATCCGTTGGCTGGTGTGAGTACTTCTGCGCTGAGGTCACAAGAGGGAGCAGCGTCATTAAGAATTGTGCGTACTGCACGACGCCTGTTCCTTTTATATAACTTTTGTATAAACCGCGGGTTATTCGCGTTATCGTTTGTTGACCTGATGGGCTTTGATGTCTTATTTGGCAGGTTCACGTGTTTTTGCGCGAATTCGATGTATTCACTAAGTAGGTCCAGGAAGGTGTTCCAATCAGGATGGTCCTCTGAAAGGAGGTTTCGAAGTTTCGTTGTGAATTCGGCAGATGGAGAAGGAGTGTCGGGGTCCTCGGGAGGAGCGCTGTCGACATTGTCTTTGTCAATGACCGGGTTGAAGTCGGAAGGGTCATTCGTAGGTGGGACATCCTCTTCGCTCTCACTGTCGGGAGACCCGGGCACATTGGTGTCCGTGGACGGGAAAGAAGTGATTTCATTGTCCTGAAGAGGGCGGTGCGATAGAAGCACGACGCGAGGATTGTTGAGGGAAGATTTGTCTTCAGCGTTATTAGTGGCATTCACGGACACTTCAATGGAGTGATTACCGTTACTTGAGGGGTTATTACGATTCACAAAGACGCGTGTGCGTATGTGGTCCCGCTTGTGAACCCGAGCATGGTTTTGTAAAGCTTTAGAAGTAGGGGCAGAAAAGTTGCACCATCTACAGGAGAAAGGCAAGGGGTTTGCCATGTCAGTTCCCAGAGCGTAGAGTCGTATATCAGAAAGGCACGGGTGAGTAGAGACTTTCACAGGAAGTTCGGTCAAAGGACACGAAGAGACAAATAAAGTGACACAGACACGTTTTCGGGTCGACGGAATATTTATTTCACCAGTTACACGGTCGTCGTCTTCTTCTTTCCGAAAAGGCGAGCGGGGTCTTCCGGGTCACTCGTCTAGTACCCGAGTAGGACGTCTTGAGCGAATATTCTAAAAATGTTCCACCGGAACATTGAATCTTCAAGAGGAATGTGCGTGGTGAGTCTACTTTTCTGAAAAGGGTGAGCCGCTCCCGCAGGCAGTGCGATAGCGGGCCGACTCGTGGACCGGCATTAGGAGCTTGGCATACTTTCGAGTGCAGAGACGGTGGATGACTCTATCGTTATTCTTGTCCCAACTTCCGAGAGACCCCACAACCACTGCTTCGAACGATACCTTATAGCGTCGCTTAAGCTCGTTAACGAGCGCGCTATATTTCACCTGCTTCTGCCCCCGAGCGGCGTCGAGCGTACCAGGCCCATTCTCGAAGGGGACCGTGACGTCAATGACGAGCACTTCGTCACCCTTCTGAAGAACAAGGTCAGGTCGCAGGGTCGAAGACATGATTCGTTGGTTTTCCTTAATCACTGTCTGTGAAGATCGCCGAGCCGTTGTATAAATTCACATCCAAACAGTAGATTTATTTTCAACATTAAGGTTTATTTTAAGACAGAGCACAAACCAACCAACCAACCGACGTCCTCCCCATTTACTTATTTTCTTCCTAGGTGGCGCTCTCCGGCCGTTCACTATTACTCGCCTGTCCCTACACTGTCCACTGGCGTTCACACGCTTTCTTCAGACGATCCACAATAGCGTTGTGACGTTCCGTAATCAGTGTTAGGTAGTTCGGACAGTGATTAATTACGTGGGGCAGGGTTTCAACAGCGTGAGGACACCGTCGGCAACGACGATCCTCCGGACTGGACGCATTGCCGCTCGAACCGTTAAGCGGGACGAGTCCCAACTTAGCGCGATGAATAAAGCGCCAGTCCGCGAAGCGGGTAAAGTCCCCCTTACGGTGGAAGTGGGTTGAAGCCGGGGACAAAGAATAGCTATGGAAAGTTTTGCCCTGGTGCGGTCGCTCAGCCAGCACAGCAGCGCGGCGGTTCCGGAAGGCTTCGCGAAGGGAGCGAAATATCTTCCTCCTATCACTGATTACCCCGCCATCAGCGACAAGGGAGACAGACTTATCGTCGTGCACCGACCAGCCAACCTGGAGGCGAAACGAGGCCATGCGCGCACGGGTCCAAATTGAAGAAATTAGGTTGGTCCCATCAAGTTGCGCCCCGGATAGGTATTCAGATAGAGCTTGTGAGGAATCGGAACCCGTACGTGAAGCAACGAGTTGACGCAGTTCATCCCAAGCGAGGTCCGCAACGCGAGGGTCACGCGAGGTTAGGAGCTTAAAGGCTCCATCGATGGAAGCGATATCACTATCCTCCGCCGCTAACGGGATACCAAATAACCCTTTCTTCGGGTTTCCATAAAGATATGCGTTACACGCGTTAGACGGAAGGGACAGCGTTTGTTTAAACATGGGACGGAGAGCGTCATCAATGCTCCGCCAATCGGTCTTGTCAATGTTGTGAGTCCGCTGCGCATAGTGAAGCGAAGGGTAATAAAACGACTTCATAGCGTCAATCCTCTGCCATGGGGCAAGATAGGAGTTCATAATTTTCTCCCCAGGAGAGTAAAGTGACTGAACAAAGTGAGGATTTTTGACAAGGCAAAAACCAACAGGTTTCGCAAACGTTCCCACATTCTGCGTAGCCGGCAGTTTTACATACTCAGTCACGAAGGCGATAAATTCGGTTAGAGTATTTTGAAAGACAATTAAGTCAATGGGACCATCGTTGTTGAGGATGTTCCTGAATTTAGCGATAAATTCCTCAGACGGGGAGGGGGAATCCGGTTTAGTCAGCCCATCCGTATCAGCTTCAACGAAATCGTCTCCAGCTATATGCTGACTAAGGGGTTCCACCTCATCGTCAGAGTTATTACCATTAGATTCCTGCGTTAGAGTAGGGGTTTCCTCAACTTGGGCAGTTGGAGGGTTCGGCTGAGTTGGCTCATTGCGAGTAGCATTAGTGTTGTCTCTTTCCCTAGCTTCACGGAGGCACTCGCGGCGATGGCGCCGCGCATGGTTCCTTAGGGCTTGAACGTTATCGAAGGAATGTAGGCAGTGCCTGCACTCAAGTGCAAATGTTTCTCTGGTGGGGTTGAAGAAGGTCGCGTCAGCCAGACACTCATGGAGTGAGACGCGGGACCCGATTTGGCGCCGGCAGAATCCACACCACCTTACATCAGTGACGCGTGGTAGGTTGTGGATCTGTTCCAGATGCCTTCTCAGGGAGTGCTTCTCAGACCCCCAGTTCTGGCCAACGAACGTTCGCTGACACCCCGCTTCAGTACAGCTCATAGCGCCGTATATCGGAAATACAAAATGTAGAACGTCACCAATCCTTTTCGTGGAACCAGGAAAGGTCTGATCCGATACAAAGTTGGGATTTCTTCTCCTCGTCAAGGTAGGATTTGCGTTTGGGTTATTATGATTCGTATTAATATTATTCTGGACGGTTTCGGAATGAGTCCTCAAGTACCGTCCATTCGGAGAGACAAAGTCGGCCGATGATGAACTAGATGCCGTGCTTGCGGGGGAATCCCCGTTAGCAAAGTCTTGCTCGTTCAGCCTGCCACTTGACACGGGGCTACTAGGCAAGGTGAAGTCCATCTGATTTCCCATGGGAATGGAGTTGGATACAGTGCCATCGGCCACAACGTGTGAGCCAGAGTTGATTTCAACCATAACGTTCGATTCCAGTTCATTTCTACTTGACCTGTCAGATTGTTCAGCACTGCCCGGTGAACACGTATAGTTATTGTTAACAGTCAAATTCACTGTAGACGCGTCCCGACTAGTGTGTTAAACATTTCTAGCAACACTATTTTCGTTTATTTCTAACTGGGGGCTCACGCTACTCGGGGGAGTAGAGATACACTCAATCCTAAGACCACGTGGTGACCCGTTGCCGCTGTTCCGCGACGGAGAACCATTCGGTGAATTACGTTTTTCATTATATCCGTCAGTTCGAAGTATAGACGCGTCCCGAGTAAAGTGTTTAAGAGTATTAGTCATGTTTTCATCGCTAATTTTCAACGGGGGGTTCGCGCTACGCGGGGGAGAGGAATTGGCCTCATGCCTAGGACCACGTGGCGACCCATTGGAGCGGTACGGCGTATTCACACAGTTCGGAGATGGGTTTTTATTAGCACTTTTCGCTGAAACCATTTTAGACGCGTTCGCATTTTTTATTTTAATCGGATAAGGAGTTATCCATTCATCATCGCTATCAGGGGGGCTCGTAGAATTTTTTTTCTTCGCCTCACCACTGGGCGGTCCGCTTTTGGAAGGGGGAGGAGGGTTTTGCTTATTAACATTAAGCTTATTGAGTAGAGAGCTGCTCTTGCTAAAGTTGCTGTTAATACTAGTTTTATTTGGAGGATTATTCCTTATTCCAGATGGACCTGGCCGTTGGTCATCCTTAGCATAATTTCCAGTAGCCGGCTTAGTAAGTTTAGTCAACTTATTCGATTTCGGTTTTACGATACCCCTATTCCTCAGACGAATTTCGTCGACCGACGTCCCAGTTTCGACGTCCCAGTTATAGGCATTAAGAGGAACGAGACCCAGCCGGGCGCGGTGAACGAAACGCCAATCGGCGAAGCGAATGAAGTCCCCGTTGTGGAAAAAGTGAGATGAGGACTTGGAGAGCCCAAAGCAAGTAGCAGTTTTGCCTTGGTGTTTGAGGCTCTTTAGCCTCCGAGCACGACCCTTTCGTAGTGATGATCTGAGTAACTTGAACACCTTTCTTCGGTCTGAGATGGGAGCTCCATTATGGGTGATGGATAAGGAGCGATCAGGTTGAATGGACCAAGTAACTTCGAGTCTGGAGGAAGCCATGCGTGCCTTTGTCCAGATGGAAGAGATGGGATTGAAGGTGTTTGCATAAACTTTACCACTAAGGAAGGCAGCAATTTCGGCAGGCTCATTGTCACCGCCGGAACGGGTGGCAACAAGAGAGGAAATGTCATCCCAAGCAAGATCGCGAATAACAGGGTCAGGGGAAGACAAGAGTTTTAACGCCCCGTCAATTAAAGCGATGTCATAATCATCAGCGGCTACTGGAATGCCGAACAAGGAGCTTTGTCCATCACCATAAATGTAGTCGTTGGAAGCAATGGGTGGTAAATAAAGTGTTTGTTTGATGAGCGGTCGTAGTCGGTCATCAACAGCTCTCCAGGTGGTCTTATTTTGCTGGAATGTTCGCTGAGAGTATTGCAGCGACAGGTAGAAGAAGGACTTGATTGCGTCTATCCTCTGCCAGGGGGCGAGGAAGGAGTTAAGGATCTTCTCACCCGCGTTACACAAAGCGTCGACGTTATTGGGATCCTCAACAATGGAGTAACCAATGGGTTTACCCAAGAAGTCAGAGGCTTCTCCGTCAGTCATAGCAGTGATCGGGGTGCCGTCGATGTAAAAAGCAGTAGGGCGGCAACCAGTGGGATTGTGACTCAGGTGTAAGGAGAAACATTTCTTGGGGTTGATAGTCAGCCCAAGCAAGAGGCAGATGGAGGCAGCCTTGTCCGCTAAAGTTTGCAAGTCTCCAGGGGAGCTAGCAATCAGCATAATATCATCAGCGTAAGCAAGGATATTAGAACCACAGTCCGACCGGAGAGCACGTAATAGCGGATCGATGGCCATGTCAAAGAGGAGCCCACTTAGAGGACAGCCTTGCTTCACACCAGCGTGCAAAAGAACAGGATCAGAGAGGCCATCCTTGTTGATAAGGCAGGTGGAGGAGCCAGAATACATTGAGAGGATTAAGTTTGAGAAGGGGTCTCCAGCATTGGTAGCCCCTCAGGGGGTTCACTTTCTTTAAGTGAACACGGGCTTCACGACCCCGAGGTTTCCCCAGTGTCTTTTTTCTCCCTCCGTGGGGCTTGCTACCTCTTGGCAGGCGTGGGTGTCGCGTCCCCAGTGTACCCTAGCGCTCTTTTCCCTTTTTCCCTTCTTTCTGTCCTTTTGTGATGTCCTTCCTCTTTTTTCTGAACCTGTCTCTTTCCCCTCCCTCTGGAGTTCTTACTAACACGTTTTTTGTTTCGGTTTTCTGTCCTAATCTGGTGTATTTAATTTTGTTCCTACTGTTAAAAAAAAAAAATAAAAATAAAAATAAAAAATTTAAAAACTAAAAAAGTAGAAAAAAAAATTTGTGTTGTGCTTTCTGTCCCCTTCGGAGCCTTCACCGTATCAATACCGATCTCCGCCCATCCAACCTCGACTTTACTGGGTCCTGTACCACTCTTCGGCCTCTCCCGTAAGGGATACCGTTTGGGCTCGGGAACGGACCCTGTTGGGGTTGTGTCGGTGAAGAGGAGTGGCGTACTGTGATGGTATTGGTTGAGGAACGTTTACCTGAAACGGTCCCGGAGGTTGAAAACCCTTCGTCACGTGTATCTTTATGATGGGCGTCGCGACGTATCGAGATATCCTCCACGGCTGTGGACCCTGTGCACCAGGTGCACGTTACGGCCCGGCGCCTGTTATCTAGTTGCGGAGTTTTCCGGCGGTTACACTTTACACGTTAGGAAAGTGTGGAAGGCGGGGTCTGGCGGGGGCCCCGTTCAGACTGGAAGGAATCCGTGGTTTATATTTTCATGATGGCTGCAACTAAATAATTTTTAGGTGCGGCTTCATGGGCGGATAGGTCAGAGAGTCTTATGGTTGACTCTCAAAAATGCAACTTACGTTTTTTTATAATAAAACTCACAGAGGGTACGTTTGACAAAATATCCCCTTTCCTTATCCACAAATGCTTACAGTCAACAATTGGTAATGTTAAATCCGTAAAAAAACTAAGATCAGGTGATTTACTAGTCGAAGCTGATTCCTCAGATCAAGCACTTAAACTTTCTACTTGCTCGAAGCTCGCTCATCTAGCTGTATCTGTCACCCCCCATAGTACTTTAAATTTCTCACGTGGTGTGATCTCAGAATCTGACCTAACTCTAGTCCCTGAAAATGAAATCCTCGAAAACCTTCCCCCTCAGGGGGTTTACCTACTTTAGGTAAACACGGGTGTCGCAATCCCGAGGTACCCCAGCGATCTTTTATCTTTTTTCTATTTCCTCTACTCTTGTCTCCTACTTTATCCTTTCTTTTTCACCCTCATTGTGGTTACTTCTTTGGAAGTGAGGGCTTTTCTCGTGATGCTATGTTCCGTCCTGAACATAGCCTCTCGCGAAGCTGTTAACTGCCCACGTGTTTGCCGTGCGTGGAGACCCGTGTCCCCGGAAATGAGGATCCTGGTAATTGAGGGGACTTCCCGTGGAGAAAATCATCTTTTATGGAATTTCCATTTTGGCGGGAAGTTTCCAACACGTTGCTTTGGCCTCGGCTTCGTGTAAACGGGAGGTACATATCGGTCCGTATGTATCAATCGGCTGGTCGACTTTCGGCTTGGACTAAGTGAGCGGCGTACTTTCTGGGTCATTGCGTTAAGGGTGGTAGTGGCTTCAGAAGTACCTGTGAACGTATAGATCCCGGTTAGCACTGGTGCAGGATTCTGCATCCCCTTGTTGGGCTCCGTGGTGGGTGGTGCCGCCGGGGTCCGAACTTTCCTTTTGCTATCATGGCTTCCTCTCCCCCCCCTCAGTACTCTCTTGCAGAGCAACAAAGTGTCAGTGAATTTAATGATAACGCACGTTTTTTTATTGTTAAAAAGTTGTCAGATGATAGTTTCAGGCAAACATCACCATTTCTGATACATAAATTAATAAAATCTTCTATTGGCGAAGTGGAATCTGTTAAAAAACTTAATTCCGGAGATCTACTAATAAAAGTTTCCAACGCATCTCAGGCTAAAAATCTCATTTCCCGGACTACTTTAGGAACATTCTCAATAATAGTATTACAGCATAATAGTTTAAATTTTTCTAAAGGCGTAATTTCCGAATCTGATTTGTTCACCTCTTCTGAAGAGGAAATTAAAGAAAATCTGAAAGACCAAGGTGTAACCCAAGTCAGACGCATCACGATTCGTCGTGGTGGGGTTATCCAAAATACCAAACATATAATACTAACTTTCAATAGCCCGAATCTCCCATCATATATTACTGCAGCCTACCTCCGTTGCCCAGTACGTCCGTATATTCCAAACCCCTTACGCTGCTTCCAGTGCCAACGTTTTGGCCATTCAAAGTTATCTTGTCGTGGGGCCGTTACCTGCGCCCGCTGCGCAGAAGCTGGCCACGACTCTGAAAATTGTGAAAAGGCACCGATGTGTGTTAATTGCAAAGGGGCACATCCATCTTTCTCCCGCTCTTGCCCTTCTTGGCAGATGGAGAAAGAAATTCAAACTTCAAAAATTAAAAATAATATATCTTATCCAGAGGCCCGTAAATTAGTACTCTCTCGTACACCTAAACCTAATATATCCTATTCAGCAGCTTTAAAACCAAAGACCGTAAAATCTATAGCCGTACAAACAGAATTTTTTCAAACCTCTATCCTTAATAGAATTTGAAAACGAAACCAAAGCTACGTCTGTGAAAAATTTAAAACTTACTACTGGCCCAAGCACCACAAAACAAATACCTCCACAACAAAATAAAAATTCTACTACAAAAAAAGACTCTAATATCTCTGGTAAAATTAATAAAAACAATAAACAAAATATAAAAAGGCGGTTAAAGCCTTTACCACCTAACCATCCACTTCGTCAAAAGCTTCCACCTCCTTCAGTTAAAATAAAAACAAAAATGAAACGTGAAGATTTTCTTAAAAATGATAAGGCTGAAATTATATTTGCGGATGAGCCTATTAAAATGTATGTCTCTCCAGAAGAAGGCATGTCAGCTGAATCGTCATCCGGTTCCGAGGCGGAGTCACCGAACTCCGTCCCTTAGGTCCCAGTTCCTTCCTTTATTCTTTTTCGTTTATAATGGCTCTCTTTTCTTGGAATTGCCACGGCTTCAAAACGCACGTGTCTGATCTTAGGGACTTGGTCAACAAATTCCACCCGGCTTGTTTTGCACTCCAGGAAACTTTTCTGGATGAGGGCAAAATCTCAAAGGTTCGGCGTTTTAGTGCCTATAGGAAAGATCACGTAGATCACGGCAGGGCATCCGGTGGTGTAGCCCTTTTTGTCTCCCATGACTACCCGTCCTCTCAAATTAACCTCAAAACTGACCTTCAAGCTGTTGCAATCCGTATTCACACCCATTCTCTCATCACAATTTGTAGTATTTATTTACCACCTAAATTAAATATTCCACAAACCTCCCTCAATAACTTAATTTGTCAGCTACCTGAACCCTACATAATCCTTGGTGATTTCAATGGACATAGCACCCTGTGGGGTAGTACCAGCTCGAACCAACGCGGAATTCAGCTGGAGCAACTACTCTCAGATCATAGTCTTTGTTTATTTAATACAAAACAACCAACTCATTTTCATTTTCCAAGTAAAACTTTTCACACACTCGATCTTGCTTTCTGTTCACCTTCAATCTTCCCTTATTTTAATTTTTATGCCGATAATGATTTATATAATAGTGATCACTTTCCGATAATTTTGACGCCTAATATTTCTACAACCAAAACTTACAAAACGCCATATTATATTATGAATTCTGCTGATTGGAATAAATTCAGTAATCGAGCTACCATCACCAAGGATATGATCGAAAACAACAGCGTTGACGAAGCCGTTAACCTAATAACTACAGCCATCATTTCTGCTGCCGATGCCGCCATTCCAAAATCCTCAGGCTGTTTCCGACGGCAAACTAAGCCGTGGTGGAACGACGAATGTCGTATTGCTCAGAAAGAGCAAAGGAGAGCCTGGTGTAGGTTCAGGCGATACCCTACTACCGAAAATCTCACGAGTTATAAAAAGTGTAAAGCTTGTTTCAGGCGCATTATGAGACGTAGCCAGGCGGAATCGTGGAGAAACTATGTTGGCAGCATATCTGCCTCTGTCTCAAGCAAGTGTATGTGGGATAAAATTAAACGGTGTGCAGGCGCTTATTCTAACACTCAAATATCTGTTCTGCAGTACAATAATCAAACAATATCTTCAGTACAAAGCATAGCGAATGCTATCGCCTCTTCATTTTCTCGTATCTCAAGCAGCAGTAACTACACACCTTCTTTCCTTAGTCACAAAAGAAATGTTGAACAAAAAGCAATAACCTTTAAAACAGACACCCACTTCAATTATAACAGAAGCTTTACTATATTTGAACTAAAACGAGCCCTGCAAAATACCAAACAAACTTCTCCTGGACCAGATAATATCTCGTATATCATGATAAAACATCTCTCTGACAACGCCTTACTCAATATCCTCGAACTATACAATAGAATCTGGAATGAACAGACTTTTCCTTCCTCTTGGAATACTGCCACAGTGATCCCCATCCTAAAACCGAATAAAGATCCCACTAATGTGCTTAGCTACCGCCCCATTGCACTCACTAACTGCCTCTGCAAGCTTTTAGAGAAGATGGTGAATAACCGCCTAATACACATACTGGAAAAGAACAACTGTTTCTCAGCACTTCAGAGTGGTTTCAGGCGTGGTAGGTCAACTATAGATAATATAGTTGACCTTGAAACTGAAATTCGTAACGCTTTCGTTCAGCGACAACACTTGGTTTCAATTTTTTTCGATATCGAGAAGGCGTACGATCGGACCTGGAGATACGGTATTCTCCGTAACCTCCATGATTTTGGTTTTAAAGGAAACCTTCCAGTTTTTATACAAAACTTTTTACGTGTAAGAAATTTTAAAGTCCGTATTGGCAGCATTTTATCAGACGTTTTTATTCAAGAACAAGGTGTACCTCAGGGCAGCGTTTTAAGTGTGACTCTATTTATATTAGCAATTAACAATATTTTAAATCAATTTACTCCCCCTGTTAAAGGCAGTCTCTATGTTGATGACTTACACATATCCTGCGCAGGTTCTGACATGACCGTCATTGAAAGAAAGCTCCAAATTGCAGTCAACAACATAATAAAGTGGGCGGACTACAATGGCTTCAGCTTTTCACCTGAGAAAACAAAGTGTGTCCACTTTTGTAGAAAACGGGGTATCCATCCTGATCCTAAGATTCGGGTTCATAACATTACTATTCCCATAGCTACTGAAGTAAAGTATCTTGGGATTATTTTTGACAGGAAGCTAACTTTCCTCCCCCACGTTCTTAACCTGCGAGGGAGATGCTTAAGGGCGTTGAATATCATCAAAGTTCTATCAAACACATCTTGGGGAGCGGCAAGTACAAGCTTATTAAGAATTTACAGGGCAGTTGTCCGATCAAAATTGGAATATGGGTGTGTTGTGTACGGGTCTGCCTGCAAGACAACACTACAGAAGCTTGATACTATCCACCATCTGGCCCTCCGCCTCGTGTCGGGCGCTTTTAGGACTTCCCCCGTTCAAAGCTTATATGTCAATTGTGACGAAGAGCCTTTGGATCTCCGACGTCAGATTTTATGTCTTCATTACTATTTTAGAACAGCTTCGCATGCTAATCATCCTTCTCATAATCGTTTCATCAGTTCATTTCTCACACGTTTGTACAGATCACGCCCATCTTGCATTCCTCCTTTCCATCTGCGCATAAAGAAATATTTATCTGATTTTAGTCTCATTCATCTGAAGATTTTAGCTGCTGAATGTACAAACCCACCTTGGGAGATTCCTGATTTTACTCTATTAAACCCTTTTAAAGATTTTACAAAAAATGACACTGCTGACATTATTTTCAAGCTAATATTTTTAAGTCACAGGGACACTTACCGATCATATACTCCTGTTTTTACTGACGGCTCTAAGTCGAGTGACTTCGTTGGTTGTGCCTGCGTAATAGATAATGATGTTCATAGCTGCAAACTGCATTCGTCCGTATCTATTTTTTCCGCTGAAATAATAGCTATTTGCCTGGCTCTTGAAAAATTGGTGTATTACAAAGGGTACAATTTTATTATTTACACCGATTCTCTTAGCGTAATACATTCTCTCACCTTTCCTGACCACCAGAGCCATCCACTCATCTTACACCTCATAAACATATATAAGAGGAAGATTTTAAGGGGTTATTCCATAGTGTTTTGTTGGGTTCCCTCGCATGTTGGTATTTCTGGAAATGAGCGAGCAGATAAAGCTGCGAGATCCGCTACCAACCTTCTCCACTTCCACTTACCGTACCCTGATATCAAGAAGTATGTGGTTATTTTAGCAAGGGAAAAATGGCAATCTATTTGGAACCAACAAATCAACAATAAACTTTATGAAGTGAAACCTCAACTATCACTCTGGCCTTCTATACCCTCCAGGAAGTATGACGTCATTCTTACTCGTCTTCGTATAGGGCATACTCGCTTTACCCATCGTCACCTTTTGCTCGGGGAACCTGCCCCTGTTTGCAGACATTGTAAAGTACCCGTGACTGTGAAACACATTTTAGCAGAATGTCCAAGTTTTAATCGCCATCGTGTTCATCATTTTAAAACTCATTCCATATCCTTAACTTCATTGCTTCATGATCCACCTCATCTGAATCTTATTAAATTTTTAAAAGATATTGGTTTTTATGCATACATTTAAGATCATTATTCATCGCTTTTATTTATACACTGTCATTGCATATTTTTATATTTACACTTATCTTTTGACATTCTTTTAGCCTTGGTATTTTAACTTGTTGATCATTGTAATCGTTTCTATCTTAACTATTTGTTTGGCACAATATGTCCCAAGAGGATTCAGTGCCAATAAGCCCTATAAAACCAACCAACCAACCTCGAAAACCTTCGTGACCAAAATGTATGCGCTGTCCGAAGGATAACTATTCGCCGTGATGGTAACAGTCTTCCCACTAAACATTTAATATTAACCTTTAATACACCCATAATGCCATCCTATATAACAGCAGGATACTTACGATGTTCCGTTCGTCCTTACATCCCGAACCCACTCAGATGCTTTCAGTGCCAGCGATTCGGGCATTCGAAGTTGTCTTGTCGCGGAAACCTTACCTGCGCACGTTGCTCTGAAGTTGGCCATGACAGTGATAATTGCACTAAATCACCTCTGTGTGTGAATTGCAAAGGGTCCCATCCCTCCTTCTCACGAACCTGTCTATCTTGGCAGCTTGAAAAGGAAATTACAACTGTAAAAAACTAATAAGAACATCACCTATCCTGAGGCATGTAAACTAGTTATCGCTCGTTCACCGAAGGCTGGAATCTCCTACGCTACTTCAATGACAGTAAAATCAGTCAAGAGTGTGGGAACGCAAACAGAAGAAACTGAACAAGTCACCAGAAACTGTTTAGATCTTTCGACAGCAAAGGAAACCCAGACCTTACCGACACCTAGTCGAAGAAGCCGAAAAAAGATTAATAAATCTGAACCCCAAACCCAACAGTCTAATGGTTCGCATCAAAGTGAAAATAATTCATCTGTCCAAAACGTGGTTAAATATCCACCACCAAAAAAACCTAAGCAATCCACTCCTCAAAAGATCACGTATAAAGATTTCCTGAAAAATAAGAAACATGCAAAAAAAAACTGATAACTTTGAAGACTCATTGAAAGTCTATGTCTCCCCTGAGGAAGACATGCTGTCGGACAAAGCTTCTGATATGGATGCAGATGCATCCACTTCCTCCGATCGCTAGTCCGCTTTCTCTGCCCTTTGTTTTTTCTATCATGGTCCTCCTTTCTTGGAACTGTCATGGTTTCGTGCATCACGTGTCTGACCTGAGAGATCTCGTAAACAAATACCATCCGGCATGTGTTGCTCTGCAGGAAACATACCTTACTGAAACTAAAAATGCCAAACTTAAGCGTTACAGCACCTTTCGGAAAGATTGCATTGAAGGGGGTAAAGCGTCAGGTGGCGTGGCGCTCTTCACCTCTTTTGATTACCCTACTAGCTCTTGCAATATTCAAACGGACTTACAGGCCATAGCTATTCGCATTCATATTAACTCTCTTATCACAGTCTGCAGTCTATACCTTCCTCCTAGCACAAGAATAAAGCAACAAACTCTAGACAACCTAATCAACCAACTTCCTGAACCTTTCATAATCCTAGGAGACTTTAACGGTCATAGCCCTTTGTGGGGTAGCACTCAGGTTAATCATCGCGGTTCCCAGATTGAACAGCTTATTTCCGATCATGACCTATGTTTGTTTAACACTGATCAAATCACTTACTTTCATTCACCTAACAAAACCTATCATTCACTTGATCTGGCAATCTGCTCTCCGCAACTTTTCTTGCACTGGAAACTAAAAGTCGAGTCATATCTTTATAATAGTGATCACTTCCCCTTAATCCTTTCTCATACCCCCTCAGGGGGTTTACCTACTTTAGGTAAACACGGGTTTCGCAATCCCGAGGTACCCCAGCGATCTATCTCTTTCCTTGTCTACTCTCCTCTTCTCTTCTACTTTATTCTTATCTTTCCCCCTCGTTGCGGTTTCCTCTTTTGAGGTGAGGGCACCCCTTGAGAAGCTGTTTCCACTCTGTTGTCTCTTGCTCCTCTTGGCGTTTTAAACTGCCCACGTGTTTGCCGTGCGTGGATACCCGTGTCCTCGGAAATGGGGATCCTGGTAATTGAGGGGCTTCCCCGTAGGGGAATCATCTGAATGGCATTTCCATTTGTGCGGGGAAACTTCAACACATTGCTTTGGCCTCGGCTTCGAGTAAACGGGGGGTACGTAAGTTCCGGTGCGTATCAATCGGCTGGTGGATTAGACATTGTCATCTGCTACGGTTCAAGCGATCGGTCTCCTGACTGTGAGCGTATAGGCCCGGCTAGCACTGGTGCAGAACCCTGCATCCCCTTGTTGGGCTCCATGGTGGGTGGTGCGGTCGGGTCCGAATCTTAAAATTTCTTATTATGGGTTCTTTAAAAAAACACTCCCCCGTCAATGAGTCGTCTGTTTCTAATGAAACAAATACTGTTTTCCGTTTTTTCCTAATTAAATGTGATGAAGGAAACTTTCACAATATGTCTCCATTTTTAATACACAAAGTCATTCTATCTACTGTAGGAGAAGTGCGAAACGTTAAAAAATTACAATCTGGTGATCTTCTTGTGGAGGTTGCAAATAATAGTCAAGCCGTCAATATCAGTAAACTAAAAATCATAGGAAATAGAAATGTGTCCGTTAATATTCATAAAAGTTTAAACCAATCCCGAGGCGTCATCTCTGAACCAGACCTACAAAGCATCATCTGAATCAGAAATACTTGAAAACCTGAAATCACAAAATGTCATAGCTGTCCGCCGAATAACTATTAAAAGAGACAATAGAATAATTAATACCAAACACATTATCTTGACTTTCGAACAACCCAAACTCCCTACATCCATCAAAGCAGGCTTCTTAAACTGCCCTGTAAGACCGTACATCCCAAACCCTCTGCGGTGTTTCAAATGCCAAAGATTCGGACATTCGCAGACATCCTGCCGTGGTTCTTTGACCTGTGCTCGTTGTTCCGATCCAGGGCATAGTAGTGAAGGGTGTTCTGCACCCATTAAATGCACTAATTGCAAAGGAGACCATCCATCATACTCAAGATCATGCCCGAACTGGTTAATAGAAAAAGAAATCCAAACCATAAAAATAAAACAAAACATCTCGTATCCCGAAGCCCGCAAAATAGTGAAATCTAAAACCCCCAAACCTGGACTCTCTTACTCTGCCGCCACCAAATCTACTAAATCCATAGCCACCCAAACTGATTTACCTGTTAAAGCTATCACTCTTCCCATATCCTCACAACCAAAAAAGAATAAACGTCCTGTCTCGATACAAGTCTCAGAAACTGTTGTTCAGGATACTTTTCGGAAACAAAAAACTATAAATAAAAAAGGAACTGAAAATAGACCTCATATACCCAAAGAATCTGCTTTTAACAGGAAACAAACTCGTTTAAAACAAAAAAATATTCCTCCCCAGCCGTATGTCGATGACTCTATTCTAACTCTAAATCCATCAGACTCGGAAGTCTCGGATGAGTCTATGGACCAGTCAGACGCCGAATTTCCCGATCATTCTAAGGGGACTACTTCATCATTGTCTAATGCTTCAACACCCTTATAATCATGGCCCTGCTGCTTTCATGGAATTGCCACGGTTTTCTTAACAAAATCGACGATCTGCACATCATAATTCATGACCATAATCCTGCCTGCTTTGCCCTGCAAGAAACGTTTTTACATTCACAAAATAAAGCCCCCAAAATCCGCAACTATTCTATTTTAAGAAAGGATTACGAATCTGGAAATAAAGCCTCTGGAGGTGTTGCACTAATCATATCTAACAGCATTCCTTTTCAGTCTCTGAATCTAAATACAAATCTTCAAGCAGTTGCCGCACGTGTCCGTCTTAAATCCCTCACTACTGTTTGCAGCCTATATTTACCCCCCAATGAACCAATCAATCTACATCAGCTCACAAATTTAATAAACCAACTTCCTCCTCCGATAATCCTGCTCGGTGACTTCAACGCCCACAGTCCTCTTTGGGGTGGTCCCGAGGTCAATAATAGAGGTCAACTAATCGAATCATTCATATCTGATCTTTCTCTGTGTATTCTAAACAATGGGGATAACACCTACTTTCATAAACCTACTAAAAGTTTCCACGCCATAGACCTTGCAATCTGTTCTCCATCTGTCTATCCTTTATACTCATTTTTCGTTTCAAGTGACCTTCACAATAGCGACCACTTTCCGATATTTCTATCTCCGCTCTACCATAATTCGCAATATATACCTCAACACATTCGGTACATCGAAAGAAGAGCAGACTGGTCTTCTTTCAAATATCTCGCAGTTATCACTCCCGACACTCTAACTGGAACTATAGATGAAGCGGTCAACCAGGTAACCTCCACAATCATCAAAGCGGCGGATGTCACAATACCGAAATCTTCCTGTTCAGTCAGGAAAAATAAAAAACCGTGGTGGAACTCAGATTGTCTATACGCAAAAAAACAGCAGCAGAAGGCATGGAGTATCTTTCGGAGATACCCCACTACCGAAAACCTGACAATCTTTAATAAGGCTAAAGCTCTTGCCAGGAAAATTAGACGCCATTCTCAAAGGGAGTCTTGGGTGAAATATGTATCAGGTATTACGAACTCAACGTCCAGTAAAGAACTCTGGATAAAAGCTAAAAGAGCAATGGGCATTTATCATAATAATCCAATTTCCTGTCTTTCTCATAATGGACAAATCATTTCAGATATAAAAGATATAACTAACACAATTGGTGAAACCTTTGCCTCAACCTCCAGCAAACATTCTTATTCGAAAGATTTCCAGTTCTACAAAACAATGTCTGAAAAACAAACCGTAAACTTTACAACTTCATTAAACTTGCCCTACAATAGCCCTTTTAACATCCAGGAATTACTTTTCTGTTTACGTCAGTGTGGAGATACTTCACCAGGTCCTGATGCCGTGTCCTTTAAAATGCTTAAACACCTCTCTCATAAATCTCTTACTACCCTTCTACATCTATATAATAGAATCTGGTTGGAAAATAAATTTCCAATTTCCTGGACTCAAGCAATCGTTATTCCCATTAGCAAACCTGGAAAAGATCCCACTAATCCGTGTAACTACCGCCCAATTGCTCTTACAAGCTGCCTCTGCAAACTCCTTGAGAAAATGGTCAATAGGCGTCTGACATTTATATTAGAAAAGGAACATCATATTCATCCGTTTCAAAGCGGATTTAGGAAAAACAGAACAACTGTGGATAACATCATACATCTTGAAACCCAAATTCGTAATGCCTTTCTAAGACGCAACCACTTAATATCCGTTTTCTTTGATATAGAGAAGGCTTATGATCGAACTTGGAGGCATGGAATTCTTCGCGATCTCCATCGTTTAGGTTTTCGTGGAAACTTGCCAAATTTTATCAAGAACTTCTTGTTTTATCGGCAGTTTAAAGTTCGAATTAACACCACTCTTTCCAACAGCTTTATACAAGAAGAGGGCGTCCCTCAGGGTTCTGTTCTGAGTGTCACACTTTTCTCTATTAAGGTTAACGACATATTAAATGAAATCCCATCAACCGTAAATGCATGCTTATATGTGGACGACCTGCAAATCTCTGCACAGGGCAAAGATATTCGTTTCATTGAAAGGCAATTACAAACCTCAATTAATCGAATTGTTAAGTGGTGCAATATAAATGGTTTTAAAATATCTGGGGAGAAGACGACTTGCGTGCATTTTTGCCGTAAGCGTGGACTCCATCTGGACCCGGAGCTCTTCTTGGGATCTTTTAAAATTGACGTTCACGATTGTGTAAAATTTTTAGGTATTTATTTTGACAAAAAACTTACGTTTGCTAAACATATTTCATATCTCCGCACAAAATGTGAAAAGAGCCTAAATCTTTTAAAAGTGTTATCTAATACTTCATGGGGCGCCGACCGTGATGTCATGCTTCGAATATATCGTGCTGTCATCCGGTCAAAAATGGATTATGCTTGTTGCGTTTATGGCTCTGCTCGCGCATCTGTTTTAAAAAAGCTTGACACGGTGCATCATTCCGCTCTTCGGATCTGCTCCGGTGCTTTTAGAACTTCACCCATTCAAAGCCTATATATCACATGTCATGAACCATCACTTCATCACATACGTTATAATATATCGGTTAAAACTTACTTTCGTATCATCTCTCATCAATCACATCCATTGAGAAAAATATTCTTGGATAATAATCTGGATCGTCTTTATTTTAATCGACCACACTCCATTCCTTCATTCGGTTTGAGAATTAGGAGAAGCCTTAAAGATACTCAGCTTGCCAACATTGATATCTCACCTCTTCTTTTATTTCAAGCGCCACCCTGGGAGAACCATAACATTCATTATCTTCAACCATTTAAAGGTTTTTTAAAAGAAAGCACTGACCCGTACATTTACAAACAACTTTTCAGTTCCTTTAAAGCACAATATCCGAACTATGAGGGCATATATACTGACGGCTCTAAGTCTCAGGATTATGCTGGTTTTGCCATTTGTACTGACTCTAATGCTTTGAGCTATAGTCTTCATCCTTTGTGTTCCATATTTACGGCCGAAGTCATTGCCATATACGAAGCCTTAAAGTACATTTCATCCAGTAATAAAAGGTTCTTTATAGTCTTCTCGGATTCAGTCAGTGTCTTGGAAAGCCTCAAAACTGACTCGAATACTCATAGTTATGTTTCTCTTGTTATCCAGCTGCACAAAAATCTTTCTCGTCGTGGGTTTTATATACTTTTCTGTTGGGTTCCAGGTCACGTCGGTATTTCCGGTAATGAAAAGGCTGATGCTTTGGCGAGACAGGCAACATCATCATATTCTGGTCCTCTGCCTTACAATGATATAAAAAAAGCTATCTCTCGTATCACATATG